>JAQFZB010000476.1:0-13834 GCA_034695165.1 Desoria trispinata | reverse complement strand
CAGAATGTGGATTTGAAGTATCCTTGTAAACTGCAGAGAGTAGTATTGGTCATAGTGTCATAATAATAGAAGACTCAAATTCAGAGTCAGAGACAGAATGAATTATGAGTTGTAATGTAGCATCTGAAGAAATTCAGAGGAAACCACAGTTCCGGTAATTTCTGCTGTGGACATGCCATGTGTTTACGAATTTAGTTCGAGTTCCACCTTACCTTCTTAGAATCGTATAGTAATACGACAGTATAAGAATGATGTCTTACTTTGCCACTACTACTGTGTACTACTACTACGATACGACGGAAGCCACTTAAGAAAATCTCTACGGATGGAATAAGAGAAATACGAAGTAAACTATCCATCTCCATCCCTATTTCTTCCCTGTCTTTCCGAAGATAAATGCTGTAGAACTTTAAATTGCTTTTTGCATCACAACCAACGGGAAAAAGTTATCTCTCTCTCATGTAACTTTCTTGGGTCCTGTGCTAGTAGTAGTAAGAATTACTACAAACAGCTATTTATTATTTTGTATATTACCAAAGGCCTTTTCGGCAAGGAAATTTTGTGAATGAAATAAATGAATACTACTTTCCATGTAAAGTAAATACTTAATGGGGAAGAAGTGAGGAGGGATGGGATGTCAGCCAAGTACTGAGTGAGTTCAAACGAAGGGGATTTTTCCCATTCATAAACTTAAACTTTACTTTTACTTTTGCATTCAACAAGGGGTGCAATTTGTATTTTTATTTTTAGCATTGATGATTTTAATGGATTAATACTTTTGTATCAAAAAGATTCAAAGGTTTCATTTTTATATTCAGATCAGGAAGTTTAACTTTTATAAATTTTTTTCATTTTTTGCTTATGACAATTAAAAGTTAAACTATTCAAATTCAACTGCATTAGTTTAGAAAGAGGCATTCCCTATAATAAAATAATATTTTTTCTCAAATGCATTCAAGTTGGAGAGAATTGTATTTGTACAGCTACTACTACTAGCCATTACAATTTTATTACCTCCTTATTACTAGGGATGTTTTCTGGATAGAAACCTGGAGCTTTATTTAAGCCATTAAATCACAGTGTTAGGTTTGACATTTATTATTTCGCCACAGAGGCGAATTATATTGTGTGCTGGAAGTATTCAATTTCGTGTCCATTCATAGTTTTTGAACTTTGAATACATGGACTTTTTTTCTAGGAAAGGAAACCTTTAATTTTAATAGTTCTGTTTGTAGTTTTACTTTTACTTACACTAACAATGAACTAGTACGACATATAGGTATCGTACGCTCTCTTTTACTCTACTCCTGAAGAATATCTACACATTCAAAAGTAAATTGAAGATCTTTCATTTGCAAAAATAATTTTTATGTGTAATTTTACGTGCTTGTTCCTTTCTTGTGCACAAAGGTAGGGTTTGTTTAGTCTTTGATGTATATAAAAGGGGAGGATTTTGACTACAGGGACTCACAGAGTAGTGTCCTGTTCTATTGAGTTTGGATAAAATAGAGAAGATTTTACAACTTGGCCAAAGAGTTCATGACATGAATGACTGTTTTCAGGAGAGTTCCCTTGCCGTGCCAGGTTGGAATTGTAAATTGTGTATTTCTCTACTTTCTATGTATGCCGGCCAGGCCAGAAGTAGATTTTTGCTTATTTAAAGTGCACCATGGATCTGCTTTAGATAAGGATGTCTCTATCTTTTACTTGAACAGAGTATTCTGTTGCTGCTGCTGGTGGAGTGAGAAATCTCCACGGGGCTACCAATTTATAACTAAATTTAGATGTCGACAACAACACATCTGCTCTTCCTCGTTCCAAAAAACTAATCTTCTTCAGTAGTTGAGACCTCACAAAGAAATCGAGAAGAGTAAAAGCACATCAGGCATCTACTACTACTATAGGCAAGCAGACACAAACTGAAGCACCAGCAGCAGCTACTATACAATACTATTATGTTTAAATGTGCATTTGTTTTGCCACTACTTTATCAACTTGCACATAAAACCCTCAAATCCGTGTGATCAACAAGAGGGCGAGTTTTTTCTTGACAAACTATATACCATAAGTATAATGCATAGGGCATGCAATAAAATAGTTAAAACAACTTCCAAAAAAGATTAGCGAAAGCACCACCATCATACCACAGTAGGGGTAAAGTAAAAGGGAGTAAAATCGAACAGTAAGAGAATGAGATAATATAAAGTTAAGTTACTTATGTCATCTTGTAAAAGTTGTAAATTGTGAGATGTGAAATGTGTGAGTCTTATCTCCAGCGAACTGTGTTCAAAGCTGTTAACATTTCGTTCAAATACTAAAACTGGCTAGCCTTGTGTGCAAAAGAACGATAAGTAGATGATGCGTACATACAAAGTAGTAGTATCCATATGTCCAATGTGAATAAGTACAAGTCAAGAAATTACATAAAAAATCTTGACGTTGAATGTTGGAAATATCTAAAAAATGAAGGGAAATAATAATATTGGCAAACGACTCATCTTGTTGATTGGCGAATGGTATATGTTCAATGTTCAAATAATGATCGTAGCTTCTGCTGCTGCACCTTGTTTAACTTGAGATGTGCCTTGGGCCGACTCTGGCAGTTCTGTCTTCCTTCACAAGTCAATTTTCTACGAAACAATATATGAAAATGGGACTGAAATAACAAAATTTTGGCTGAGTTGCGGATAAGTGAACCCTGGAGATGAAGAATAATATTCTTTCTGTCATTTTGAGATATTCAATATTTTTATTGTGGTAATGGCTCCTGCTTTTACTATGTGCCTCATTTTTACACGCAGTTTATTTCACGTTCTTGCCGTCTGGTTTTTGGTTCCTTGACGAGTTTCATGGTTCTTATGTTCTTAGGTGATGGTATATCTAGTAGCTTTAGTAGTAGTAGTACGAATGAGTTATAATATCTGAATTTGAATATGCGCATAGTTTATGATTCTACTTGGAGTGAGGGATTCTCTCAGAGACCCTGTTTAATACTCAGAGAAGACAGAATAAGCAAGTAAGGAACTTTTCAAAGCACCAAGGACCAACACCATAACTAGAAGAGAAAAAGTACTTTGTTATCATACCGCGAATGTGTATATACTTTGTGTATGTGTTTCCTTTGGTTGGTGACATGACAAGACAAAAGACGATTAGGGAAATTACATGGTGAAAATTTTCTGTTTTTCTTCCCATCATCGTTGTTGGGATTGGGGCGAGTGTTTTTGTGCCTCAGCAATCGTCGGTAAATTCCAATTTTGGCGTCAAGCGTGAGTTTCATAGAAAATTTTATTTAGTTGTCGAAAATTTAACATGATGGAATATTTCATGCATTACTGAACTTTTACCGACTTCTTATTAAAGTCAAGTGTTTTTTATGTCAAAAAACTTAAGCTCTAAAAAATTTTTCGACTGGACACTACTAGTACTATATAAGAAGAGACGACTCCTGAGTACTTTTCCTGCATGACAAACTTTGACAGACAGACTCCCATTTACAGTGACCGCTTTTTTATACAAATTTTTATATTACTTTGTAAGGATGCATGGAATTGAAAGAAACTGACATGTACACACTTCTAAAGATAAGTTTTCAACCATGATTAGTGTCAACTAAACCACACCTAGATATCTAGTTGTATCGTGCCAAAAAACCATCGTAGTACTTAACAAATGTATGGCTTCAGGAAGGTGTATTATTCCCAAAAATATATAATGCTTTTAATAAATTGTAATATAGAGCCAATAATATTATTATCCTCTACTCGAAAGAAAGAATATACTTTGCATTTTATTAACATTTTCGTAACGATATATTATTACCTGAGAGAAAATCTAATTACTATCTCATTCTGATTATCTTATGTAATGGGACTTCTAAGTCGAAGTACTATGTGTGCACGTGTATTATTAGGGTTTATGAATTAAAGGCCGATATTATTATTATATATGGAGAGTGAAATGAGCAGTGGGAGAAGGGCGTAGAATAATGTGAGCTCATTGTGTTACATTTCTAACAATATGAATATGAACCATAATGTCAATTAAGGAGGTTATGGGTTGTTACTCTATAGTATTTATAAAGAGAACATAACATGTTAGAAAAAAGCTGACAGTTTTCTCAGCCATACTTTCCAGCAATTTCAAAAACTAACACAGGCACTAAAAACGTGTTACATGTTTAATGTCATGTCATTTATTTGTCTCTCATCTTCTTCTTTATTTTCTTTCTTGTTTCTTCTTCTCGCATACTGCATTATTTCCTCGTTTCCCTGTTCTCTTGTCGTCGTCGTCATATCTATCTCATCCACAAAACTGAAGTCAAGTCACTGTCGCTTTGAACACAATTTAACAACACAGTCGGTGCCAAGACAAACTAATGAAAACTATCAGCTATCCCCTATTATAGGCTTGTTCAGCCAGACAAAAAAATCACCTTAAAAAAGATTGAATTTAAAAGTCAAAACCCACGCGGACGATATTTAACCCAAAGATTTGATTTAATATAAATTTCATATCTTTAATAATGTGCATAGCATTTGATTTAGACTTTCGAGTATATAAATTCTGATAAATCTGAATTCTACGTAAAAGTATTTAGTTTGTCACCCTACTTACACTTAAGTATGTATCATTAGGTTGTGAGGGTTTAAATTGTTAAAAGTGTTAAGAATAAGTATTAGACACTAGAAGAAGTTCTTATGGATTATGGACAAGTTACGTTTGCTTGTCGTTTGACAATGTGTCTCTCAGGGTTCTTTAGACAAATTATACAAGAAGCCCAAGATGTGCATGTCACAAAATTTTCCCCTGAGCGATAGAAATATCACAGCAAGAAGGTTTCTTCGGTTAGCTCTTTAAAGGTTTTTAGTAGAATGCATGTAGTTAGAGCTTAGGTATACATTAGAAAGAAACACAAGATATTTAGATCCAATGAGAATCTGAGGTTTCTACCCTTTGCTGTTGTTAGCAGTAGATAATGGTTGATGATGTTCTGTTGTGGAAAAACTATTACGCTTATACAAGGAAAAAAAGCCGATAATGACAATTTTCTTGTTCCTGGGAATATTTAACACGGCTTGCTGATGGCGATGTCAGGTCTTCACCTGCTTGATGACTTTGCTCAGCTAGCTGGAGTCGAGTCATCAAAGTCAATGTCATAGAGAGACGATTTTTTACCGTAGCAAACTCAACTATTGTTAAAATGTAATTCACAACACTAATCTGTCATATTATACATTATGAGGACGGAAATACAGCGAGGTAAATTAGTATAGTAAATTACAGACAGTCTATGCATGTACACAATAATATTTCACATAGACATACGATATTTTATGTAGAAACAGGTTGCTCTATTTTTTGCAGCTTGTGTCATTTGTCATAATATGTAATTGTCTTAAGAGAGCAGGATACTTTGGGGGAAATAAATTAGACTGTGATCCTTCACACAAAATAACATGAAAAAGCCAGCAGCATAAAACATGGACAGGAACTTGATCATCATCTTGATGTTATTTTTTAAGAGATGAATGCATCAATTATAATTCCCATATGAAGTTCAGTTCAGCTAAACTAATTTCAACGTTTGACTTTGGTTTTGCAATGTCATTCTCTGACTTTAAATTTACCTCCTGTGATAACATACTCTGTTCACAAAATTCGGCAATTCTATACTGGATATTAAAGCAATGTGATGCACAATAATGTCGGAATTCATTTTAGTAATAGAAATTGCACTGAGAATTATGTTATTACATGTACAAGTTGCAATGGGAAATCCAAGTTACGCCTCTGAGAATTCGTATTTCTTTACTCGCACGAACTTGATGACCAAGTACCTAGTTGGTGATAAAAAATTATTTAAACTGCCAGCAATCAAGAAGTATGACTAATTTCAACATTTACAAAATCATTAAATTGTTAAATTATATTCTCTATGTGAACTGTATACCTATCATTAGTATTTGTGTTAATTATTTATTTGTACAATAATATTCTATGCATGTCATTGTAATAAGAATTTAAACATTTAAAAAATTCCGTAACTAAGATTTTGAATGTGATAAAATTCTTGGCAAGTTGTAATATTGAGTTAAACTGAAATTTAGCATCGCCTTCTGTAGTAAAGGGTAGATTGAGGCAGACAATCAGTTGGATCACTTCTCTGTGTTGAGTGGATGATGTGTGATGAAAAGCAAAGTTAACATTGCCATCTTGAAACTAAAGAAGAGTCGTATAATACAATGTGCGTGAATCTGTATTTACTTGATTCCTCGTGTAAAAGTACATATATCTATTGTCTATATATGAAGATGCGAAGAAACCTAACTTTTGAACAGGTCCTTCTGAGAATTCTGAACAAAGGTTTTCCTCATTGTTGTTTAATTAAGCTGTGATATTACATGAATTTGCGATCTGGCAAATACTGCTTTCCATTATTGTGCCACTCAGACAGTGTATAGATTAAAGAAGGAATCAAATCAATGCAGTACAGCAAATGCGTGTGCAATTTATAGGTTCCTAGTAATAAGTCGGAGATGGACATAATAATAAGAAGCTAGTAGCATTTATAGATTCACATTGGTATATTATACGAAACAACGTCTCTTTTAGAATTCATGTTCAGTCTTATAACTTATCTTTCAATCGTACCCTTATATGAGAAGGGGGTTAATTGTTCTTTGGATTTAAATCCTTGCCCTACAATAATAAAGACATAAGAAAAGAATCTGATGCGAAAGTCTAATTTAAAATGAATTGAATCTCAATTGGAAAATAAAGTCGCAATAAAATCTAAAATGAGTGGCTGTATTCTCAGAATTTAAAAGTTAGTTTTTTGGTTGATTCACACGTCAATCTTCACAAACTTACAATCAAAGTTCGAGTATTAAACATTATATTGCCAACAATGATTCACTTACTAATTTCAACGGAATCTTCAGCTCAACAACAATGTACCTCAGCTATTTTAAATGATATCTATATAATACACCACAGTTTAAACTGCTTTTTTAAGTCAGTCAGTTTCGCATTCATTTTAACAATTGACTAATGTTAAACGATTATCATGTTATTTTTATTGTCACGTAGAAAACCGTATCAAAATGTTTGGTATTGCAGAAAAGTCTTGTTTCTTTTTTTTGCTTGCTCTCAGTCACTTGGCATTTAAATTAGCATTGAGAAAATTTGGTCATATTGGCTATTGAATGATGAGCTAGAAAATCGTATTCAAAGTATTCCCTTTGCATTTATAATATAATGGTGTTTAGTAGTGATACACAGTAGTAGACAAAAAAAGCGACTTTGCACCGGATATAAGCGTTAATGTTCCTTTCTTTCTGCAGAATTGAAAGGCGATAAGTCTTTTGCTTTTGCCTTTACGTTTATAAAACCTCAAGATTTTATCATTTTTTCATTTATTTTATTCATTCTCATAGAACTCAAACAAATAATTATTTGACACCTGAGAAGCAGAAATTAAATTAAATCTCAGAGAGATAACAATTTAAACACCCGACGAGGTCCATTTCACGGCGATCCGTTTTGAGTCATGCACTTTGTTCCATACAAGGTTGAATACTCCTCTGAGAAATACGATCGTAGGGGGGACATTAAAGGTGTAAATCAAACCCATTGAGCACAGCAAGAACAGCGATTTTGTTGAGTTTAAGAAATTTACATGAGAATTTTTTTTTCAATTGTACTTTAAAGACTTCACTATAATAGTAGTGGTAGTAGTGGAATAGTGTATGCAAAACAGAGTGAATTTGCTAAGAACAAGAAAGATGTGTTGTTTTCATTCCCATAAACTAACAACAACATTCTGCATACATGTAGTAAACTACAAGGAGAGTATCAGCAGGAGGAATGAGGGGATTTATTTTATTTTTATGCAGTGTTAAATTAGATAGTGTCCAGCATCAGCATCCGTATTGTTAGAAGAGTATTGCAAGCTATTAAGAAAACTTCAAAAGGAGCGGCCAGCAGGAGTTTTAAGGATTTCACATCAAAGATTGCACATTTTCATTCATTCATTTCATTGAAATTCTCAGTCACTCACTGTGCCTCTTAAGTGTCTTGAATCTTCTTGACTTGAGGCTCTACACACAGTAGACACTAGACCAAGTGTCATTATGAGCATAATAGTCGTATAATGACGATAATGATGATGATGATTGTGATCATAATGACAGTGATGATCACTACTTCTTTCTCGATTGTCCTTATGTTTCTCCTCTTGTATTGTATTCAAATTTTTAAATTGTAAATTCATGTTCTACCTAATATCTCCCTTCTATGCATATTTCCTATGCTACACCAACCAAACCAGCCAAACGAAGAAGGATCCATCACCAATTGCAATTGCTGAACAGAACCGACATTGACATTCTAGAACCTATTTCATGAGTACAGTAAAATTCCATTTTCTATTTGAAATACAATTGTGTTGTGACATTATGAGAATCTGTTGTTGAAATTCTTGATGGATGCTCCAAAGCCGGTAAAAGAATTTCTTAAAGGGAGCCCTGAAGGAGTTTTTCAGTTTTTTATTTTTTTATATTTATTTCATCATTATTCGAAATCCAGTAGTGAATTTGAATCTGATTCATATGACTGGGAGGGGTCTACACGAACTCTGTTGGAGATAATAGCTCGTTTCCTCTCCAACTTTTTGTGATTCTTTTTACTACGCGTAGTAGTGTATCAACAACATACATTGACTTTCAGAGAGTCTTTACTTTCAATCATACATTATTCTTTCCACTACTGCATTCATTACTTTACTAAGGAGCACTAAGGATTATTACTCTGTAATTCCTACCGAAAAGAAACACTGCGAATTTAAATGCATCTTCATGTACGTATTGTATTCCTACTGCTACTATAGTACTTCCTTCGAGGGATAGTTCATGACATTATCGTAGATTTTATTTTACACACACAAAGCAAGTAAATGCGAATGGTGCTGGGTTTCACACATTAGAGTTACAATAAGTAGAATACAATAGGGATTATCATCATAGGTTATATCTTGAGAGTAATTTGTATGGCATTTAAAATAAAAACTTGGCAATTCTTTTGAAGGGAAGAAGATGATAAAATAGGTATAAATCAAAATGTTTTAAAGGTTGAGGTATAATTAGGAATACGAGTTGTACAGCTTTATGACTACACTTTGGTGTAGTACTATTAGGTATTCGAGATGGATATGCTACCTTTCCCCATAAGAGAGTACGTTGAACATTCCGTTACGATAAGAAGATGGACAGTTTCCGACAGTTCTCCACCCATTTGGTCAAATAACACTTTGTTTCTGATAAGCGTGTAAGCGCCTGTGGTTTCTTTCGATAGAATCGTTTCATATAAAATTATAGTGTGCTTGTAAAAACAACAATTCATTTATTACTTTCTGACAGTTTTATCAAACCCAAGGAAATTCGATGTACTTATACTTTTTCATGAATATTTTTTAATGGAATTGCAAATCCTTGGTTATCAGGCGATTAATGTTTTACTGTTCGGAACCAGATGCCACACACCACTACTACCATGATCACCATCATCACTACCAGAAGTGTTCATATCTTTGAAAGTGGTAATTTTCAAATCTACACAAGGGTATATATACACAAACTGCCAGTTTACTACTTAAAGGAATTCATTTCTTCGTATTTTTAAGACTTTTCATCCGAAACATAAACAAACGAGCTTAAATTTACGAATTAGAAAACCAGAAGGGAAAGTTGTCCTTTTATGATACAATACACAGAGACAGACAGAGAACAGAGTACAGTGGAGTTCAATGCGAATTTGGCTCACTTCCTCAGAGGTATATACATAAATGTTTAAAAGTTGTTGATATTCTTTGCCCTGGATTTCTTCTGTCACTCCATCCCATATACTTTTAGCTCCTCTGACAAACACGGCCAGTAAAAATTGCCATGCTCAAAAATAAATATTATTCTTACGCAAGACAATAATTTGTCAATGCGAAGCAATCCAATTTACACGTTAGAAAAATGAATTTGTTTTTTTGCATTCTTTTTTTTACTTTTATGGCTTTAAGTTTAAGCCTTCTTTTCAAATGAAATACTCTGGAGGATTTTTTTACTCACGAGACAATAGTAAAATGGACTAAATGCAACCTCTCTGATAATTCAATGCAATGAGGACAAACTTGGGGATTTGAATTAGGATCCTGTGGATTTATTATCACACATGATTTCCCCTGTGCAAACTGCATTTTATTTTAAATGAGCCCGTTAATACGAACTTTAAAAGTAAAACTAAACTATGAAATATTTCAGTCCTCATGCAATGAATGGAGATGTATTTTTTTACTATATTTATTTTTACGAATGGGATGGCTAATATTGAATTGAGCACTTGAGAAACGCATAGAAAAATACCGGAACTTATGTGATGTGCTTCATTCAGATTAACTGCCGCTTATAAAAGCTTTTTACTATTTTACGTCTATTTCAAAAGGCTGATGTTGGATGTGCATGGTCGTAATGCTGGTGCTCTTCAAAAAACGAGATGTCATGGCACACAGAAAAGAATATTATCTTTTTTCATTGACAATAAAAGTTTGAAGAGCTTAAAAGAGAGACGTGAGGTTTCAGAAAATGTCCCATGTGTTGAAGTGTCAAGTAATTTTATTCCTGTCAACCATGAAGATGGAATTTTGTTTAGTTTGAGTTTGCCAAGGGATTTCTTCAGCATATAAGATTCTCTAGGTTTGGTTTCTTTCAGTTTGTGGTTTTGGTCCAAAAGACTTAATAAAATCGCAGTTAAATTTCAAAGACACTGCTCCGTTTTTCAAAAATTTTAACACCGTCTTCTTCTTGATGATAAGAAGAACCAACTGGATTGTGTTTGTGTCGTCGTTTTTATTGAAAATGTTCACCTTATTCATCTTAAAGAAATATTCCTCTTTGGAATTCATCGATGGTATAGTTAATGGTATAGTAATAGTCTCTGGTGGATTAAAAAGTAGCCAAAGTATTAAAAGTATATTCTATGAGCTAAAGTATTGAGCATGATGGAGTTGGTTCTTAAACCATGAAATCAACCTTGTGAAACGTGTAGCTGTTAGAGAATGAAATTATCTCTGCATTTTAAGTGTTTTACTTCCCATTGTTTTTATTATTTAAAACTTTAGGTGGTAGGTGGCAAATCTTATTGGTTGTAAATTTTTAAATCTACTATGCATAGGATTTCCAGTTCATAAACTGTATATTTATGACACCAGTCAATGTCAGACTCTTGAAAGAAAAGAGAAAAAGAAAAGAAAAAAAGTTTCAGAGTATTTGAATGAGAAACAATAATAATAATATGAACTTGCATTGCAGAAAATCATGAGAATCACAACAGTTGTATGCATGCACATGTTCCCCTGAGGATTTTCAAGTAGTAACGAAGTTTATTGTTTGATTTTTACAGCTATGGAGCATGGGGAAGAAAGTGACTGGGGAGAACGAGGTTTCTATCAACTGCCAGATAGACGTTGTAACGAAGATGGTCCAGGGGCTGGTGAAATGATGATGATAATGGGAGGAGGTGGGGGTGGTCGTGATTCTGCCAGTAGTCAGTTTGATCCCGGTTACAACAATATTGACTCAGCTCTGCCATCCGATTCAGATCATGCATATGATCTTCATAATAGCTCAGAAGAAGAACTGGAAGTAATCAATTCAACCAGTTATGATGAAGTTGATGATGAAGTAAATCTTCCAGATAATGAAGATTTGATAGGATGCGATGGAGATCAAGATGATAATTTACGAAATCGGGGTTCAGGGTCCGAAAATTGTAAGAGAAAATGGTCGCAAATGGCGAGTAATAGGCTGAGCGTTGAAAGCACAAGCAGTTCTGATGATGAAGTACAAGGACTGTTGCGGCCATTGTCAACGCCGGTGGAGTTCAGGTATACTTTTATATCTTTTTAACCCTTTAATTAAATTGAGACAATGCCATTGAATCATATAGTCTATACCGAGATTTTAATTGAATGACTGAATTACAGAACATCACCACCGGTGGACGCTCATAAACCATCTCGTTCTCAGTCACCCCCACCGAAACTATTTTTGTTTTCTGGTCCAAGCCCACCTATTGTCACGAGTACCACAGCGCCCCTTGGGGACGATGCTGCAATTGTTTCTGCTGCTGCAGTGGCTGCTGTATCCACTGGACCGGTTGGGGCATCCAGCCCTATTTCAAGCAATGTGGTCAGTTCTTCTATAAACTGCTCATTGGGTGCCGTTAGCATGACTGAACGCAGTCATGGAGTTTTTCGTGGAATTCGGAGGTTCACTGAGCCTAATTTCTCTCCATATTCAATCTCAACTAATTCTATTATTACAAATCACGGTATTGGAGGAGCATTTGAACGATCCGATGGGCTTGTTTCTTCAAGATCTCATCCTACATCAACTACTATTAGAAATGAAACTCCTGCGTCAAATTTTATAAATTTTATCTCTACTGCAACTTCGTTAAATAATTCTACAACTGGTGCATTTGGAAAAGTAACCCGGTCGGGCGGAGGCTCTGCTAAGGAATCTTCAAGAAAGAGGCATCGACATCATAATCCAAGGCTTACGGAGCGACCTTGGCTTGACTTCGAAAAAATGCAGCAGGTAATAAGATTCTTTAAATCCTTTATTCGCATATCGCACTCATTTCATAAGATACATTTACATATACGCACATTCATCTTTCCATCATCATCATCATCCAGGGAAGAAAATCCGCTTAGAATTTTCATAGCATTTGACACATCATCACGACATTTGACTTAAAGCACAGTGGAATGGAAATCAGAAATATTATTTCATTTTTCATTTTGATGCATATACAATTTAAGCAGAGAGAATATTCTTTTCTTGTTGTGTTTTGTATGTATTCTTAAACAGTTTGATATATGAGAGATATAATAATCCTTCAGCTCGACAATAAAACTCTGTTGCAAACTTTTCGAGTTTAATTTCGCAGAAAAACACTTTAATGGCTCATTCATGAATCACGAAGTTTGTAAATTGACTGAAATTAGCTTCGCTGCTGATTACTTCAATTTCATATTCCATCTTTCAAGTTAAACTTTATTTTCATTACCGATTCAAACATTTCCACTAATGCCAGTATTATCTATCACATCTCATTACAACATAATTTTACCATTCAGAACTCTACTCATTTCTGTAAACTTTTTCATGGAGTTATGTTGTATAGCAGAAAATAAAATACAGGACGATAAAATTCATTGCTAGTCTTTGGCGTTATTCTATAAGTAATCAATACAGTAGTAGTAGTAGTAGTAGTAGGTATAAAGTTTATTGGATTTATTTCTTCATAATACACTCAACTGATAGACTAATCCGTCCATATGGGATATCAATTGATGCTATTATAATACTTATACTATGGAATATGGATGTGGTAGTAAATTCTTACAACTTTTACAATACAATCATAATTCACGTAATTCTTGTATATTCTGTCTGAGGGCTTTGAATAGGTTGGACAGTTGGATCGTTCAGTGTATTATTCACGGATTGATTCAATTACATAAGCATTATTCGTTTAGTTGTATGGGTTGGGAATCCGTTTAATGGAGTGTTGCATCGTTATTTGCATATTGTTACTTCCAGACACTTGTCTTGTCCCTAGCGTTGATACTATATAGTTCTATATGTTGATGTTGAACCAACATGTTAAAATATTAAAATCCAATACTGGTAATGCGACTCTCAATGCCTTCTTATTCTCCAACAACCAGTAGCTGTCAGTTTGTTCTCTTATATTCTTATCGTTCTGATATCATGAC
>JAQFZB010000475.1:0-13849 GCA_034695165.1 Desoria trispinata | reverse complement strand
ATATCAAATAGTTTTTATAGAAATATATTATATGGCAATTCATGCTGCTTTTTACGAACAAATTGAAGCATACCCATACAACATCGTTTACCCATTAGACACTCATTAGAAGGTTAAATATGTTAATTTTAACACGCGGACAATAAAATTGAAAATTGAAATAATATTCAATAACATGAACTAGTTGAAAATTATTTTTTGTGCCATCTAGACGATAAAACAATTTGAATTTAAGATGTTCAGACGTTAGCTGCTAAATTTACTGTCTTCATCACATAGCAATATAACTAAATACCAAATGATTTCCTTTATAGTACACGAGAGTGTAATTATAGTTGAGGTAAACTTAACACCCAACAAATGTTCAAGACAAATTGATTGTGAAGTGAATTTTAGTCAAAGTGTTAGTTAGTCCACCCTCTCAGAATGTTCCCTCATAGAAAGACCACACCCAATTATAAAAAATAAAAATTTAAATACATTTTCCGATGACCATTTTCTGAGCGCTTTGTTATTATTGTTACTTAAAAAATGACTGCATTTATTCCAATGAACCTTCTTCATCTCGGATATCTATGCAAACAAAGTCCAAGTGCTTAGGAACAATAACTCCCATTCACAGAGCACAAGTAAATTAAGCTGGTGGAGCTGAGAAGACTTATGTAACTTTCAATTTAAGAGGAAGAGCAGTAAATGCCACTGAATCACACAATGAAGGAGTAATTCAGTTTTAAGATTTGTACAGGGATCTTTGCTCTTGCTGTGATTTTCCTTTCTTATTTTTTTCTCAACAAATCAGCCAACAGCCAACAAACCATCCTCTTCTCAGACCAACACTTCAGCTGAAGAGCCTAGAAAACCACTTCTAACAATAACAAAGATAAAAATGTGAAGACGAGAAAAGGAACACCAAAAAATATCCTTAGGTTTAAAAGATGTTGCATTTTTTAGTGATGAAAATATAAAGTTAAATAAAGGTTAGGAACTGAATGATGACGATATTATTTTTTGTTGTACAAAATACTTCATCATGTTAAATTTGTCGAGTATTAAAAGAGAGACCATAATATGTGATACAGATGGTCTCTAAGTTATAAAAGCCTATTTTGACTGGTAAATTTATTTCTATTGTGAAGAAACCCTTAATTTCTGTCTGATTATTTCTTTTAATTGTAAGTTTTATTATGTGGCTGTATTGTAGTTTACCTGTTGAGAGACCTGGAGAATCGGACAACTTCTATATCGACCTCTACGAGTAGCCAGCTCCCACCATGGAACATCTTTACGAGTATTTCGCCAAGGAATTCCATCTTCCATAACTGGCTCTAATTGAGGAGCCTTTGGAAGAAAACAACTACGATGAAAATGTCTACTATGACCATTTGAAGGACATAGTACAGAATTTCCTTCACCAGGAACTCCTGACCTATCACGATGACACTGACCAATTCCGTTTGAATTACTGCTCACAACTATACTATTATCAGAAATAGAATTGCGGAGCATTGATTGTGTACCATTACTTCCACTAAAACTTGACATATGCACAGAATTCGATGATGGAGATTTTGTCATGAGTAAATTTATACTAGGATTGCTTCCACTTTCACAATCGCAACTTTCTTCATCTTCTTCGTAAACGTAGCCATTTCTATGCTTACCGTTTTTATTAACAATGGCACTAGCATTTGACGATGGTACGTTCATTTTGTTTGGAAGCACTAATCGTCTTAACTTTCTTCCTAAACTCGAGTTATTATTAGACACAGATGAGGTTGATGGTTTTAGCCTGGTTTTGTGAATATCGTTATTGGTGACACATTTATGATTTCTTAAACTCCCTCCAGCACTTAGAGGGGAATGTAACGTGCATGGAAATATAGAACAGGAACAATTTTCACAAGAACCTTGTCTACTACTACCATCGATTTGTCCTGCTGCTGGTCCAGGTGAACAGTCGCAAGAGCAAGTAGAATTATTTCCATCAAAAATAAAAGCAGATGAGCCGGAAGCTTCCCATGGCGTTGAGGTTGCAACGGAATTTCTCCTATAATCCTTAGCAATTATTCCATTCACTTTGCTTTTTGAGAAAATACTACCTGAGCTACCACCACTGACAATACTACTCGTTGGAGATATAGCACTACCATTTGAATTTGAATCCAGTGATAAATTACAGTGTAAAGGAGAATAGGATTTAGTTTGCTGTTGATTAGGCCCAGAGGATAATTGCTTCCTCACTGGGATTAAACTGAAGCCATTCTTTAAAGAGTTATTGGTTTGTTGCTGCTGTTTTAATGCTAAACTTGGATGTGTTGATAAAAGAGATGCAGATCCATTAGTAGACTTTCCAGAACCATTATGACTTTTGCCACCACTAAGCCCATTGTTTCCATTACAATTGGAGTTAACTGCAGCAGCAGTAGTAGTAGTAGTAGAGGAAGATTTCTTATCTCTACTACTTAATCGAAATGATGCCTTTTGCATAAAACTCCCTTGCTTCTTGTTTAAATTGCTCTTTGGAGGAAGACCCGTAGATGCGGTCATTGCTGTAACAATAGCACTCACTGGTTGGGCTAAATCGTAACACTCTTGCTGTTGTCTTATTGCAATAGAAGCTGCTGTGGGTCCTTTCCTTTTCCGCACTGTTGCAAAACCATCGTGTACTTGATAAAGACTTACACCCAAGCCATTTACAA
The DNA here is from genome assembly GCA_034695165.1 of Desoria trispinata. Lineage (NCBI taxonomy): Eukaryota > Metazoa > Arthropoda > Collembola > Entomobryomorpha > Isotomidae > Desoria > Desoria trispinata. The sequence goes on along the minus strand of JAQFZB010000475.1, from coordinate 11,150 downwards.
CGGGAATAGATTGTACAGGGGTACGAGCATTTAAACCCGTATTACTACCACTGCTACTGCTCCCAGGTCCTCCCGAAGATGAACCAGCAGAAGAAGATGCAGAGGAAGAAAGTGACAGAGAATTCGGAGGATGGAAAGTAGACAATTGTGCCCCCATGGTTAAAGTTGGGGAAACAGAGCTAGTTGTCATACATGACTCCATGGCTTCAACCATTTATACCTTTCAGTAAGTTATAACAAGTAGTCAGTTGAAATCAACTATATCAGAGATCAAAATTTATTGGAACTTTTCAGTCTATGAGAATTATGACTATTGCTATTTGCAGTATGACAATAGTAAGGGAAATAGGGTAGCTCCAAAAAGGTTAAATCCTTTTTCTACAATAGCCGGTAGTTTTCAGTCACATCCAATTATTCCCTAGCAAGCTCTTTCCTAAAACTCAGAGGATTCCCACGAGCAGACAAAAACCATGTCTCTTTTAAGACTGTAACTAAACCAAATAGCTGATGCTGAGGCTGTAGTTTACTGCAGCCAGTTATCTCACAATTGAACTAAATCCACTATTTGTTATAATATTTTATATTATCCACTTTTTACTGGACGAGCTATATTTTTTCCTGTTCAACACCAACCACCTAATAACAACACATTTTTATTAGTGTGCATACATCCAATGCAATCTTTAGTTACATATTTCTGGTTGTACGCAGGACCTGTCTTGATTTTACAAAAAAACTTCACTTTTAAAAATGTAAATTCGAGAAAGTCTTTCCCGTAATGGTTGCAAGTAGAACAATGTTAGTTTCGTGGAAAGTGGTTTATTCATAAAAGATTCGATATTTGTGTAGAATCTATTAGACACATTTAACAAACCAGAGCATGAACGGTAAAATATAGATTCAAAACCGTGAGACACATTTACAACTATTTCCATGAAGAACCCTTTTTCTTCTGTATTGGAATTACACTTTGCAGAGTCAGGACGAGCGTGAAACTTTGCCCGTTTTAGCAGGAGAAAGCGGATGTCTCCAACACATCCACCTACATTGACGTCCTACGAGCAACTGACAACAAATGCACACTACCAGAAACTAGACCCAAACACTTAACTCTAGCAGATCCAGCATAGTATATAGTCAAGTTGAAATTTAAGCGAACAAACGCTCGTTCACTTTGTACATGCTACGTTATGGAAAGTATACAAGATTGAGCATTCATTCCCACTACTTACAATTTCCCACCCATACATTCACCACATTTACTAGAACTTATTATGTTGCACCAAAAACCCTTGAATCGCTATGCTGAGGGCATCAGAGAATATAATATATAACATGGGATATCTGCTCTGAAAACACAAACTACTATGTGCTTATGCATTTTCTACTTCTTTATCCAGTTTGAATTTACATCATCCCTAAAGACGAAGCTGCTCAAGATGAACAAGTTAAAACTGTGAAAACCACCCCTCATCATCATCAGTAGCAATTGCTCTTATGAAACCTCATGCATTTAAAATAGATCTCGATTTACTACGGAGTTTGTCCATCAGTTGTGGCTTGATTTGATTTTTATTTATTATTTACTTAATCATTTGATTTCTTATTCCATACTTAATACCAATGAAATCCAATTAAGAAATACTTTCATTTAAAACAACTCTTGCAGAATTATTAGTTGTACTTTTAGCATATTTTGTATTTTAATATAATGCAAAATATGAAAACATTTCTTCTAGGATTTAGTTACTAAGCAAACTAAGTACATCCAATCACAGCATGTGGAACTTGAACTTATCGACATACATTAAGTTTAAGAATGGTGGTGGCAACTCAGATGTAGTTCTTTTTAACATTGAATACATTTCTTTAGAAATCTTTGATTCTATAACGTATGTTAGCAAAAGTATACTAAAATCTTAGGACTATGAGTTACTACGTCCCTCTCTGACTTAAGACTTTTTCTCTGTCTTGTAAAGTGTTGCTTGCATTCGTTCTATATAGCGGTAAGGTAGTTATAATAAAAAGTTAGAAGAACCTTCAACATCTTCTTTAGGTTTCATGTATGTGTTGTTGGGGTTTGTCCAGCAACACATACCCTGAGGGAACTTCTGACCAATTTAAACTCTTAAACTTTTGAATTCCTTATCTTTGACTTGTCTTTCTTCCTCGTACCTCAATTGCATCGTAATAATAGCATTTACTGTAATTTAAGATATTCTTTAGCCTAACATCAGCAACAGAAGGTAAAAAGGGTCCTCACGTTTAGTCACGAAAGTATATTCAGGAGCATTGAATAAAACTTTAGAATGAACTCAATTCTACTACAAACTAACTAATCTTAGACAGTCAGAAACAGACAACATTTTATTTTACACACTTTCCACCTGGATGTCTTGGATTTTTTAAAGTGTTGTTTTTATTTTTCATCAACATCAACCAACATGGATGTCCATAGGATGAAGCCACAGTACACTTGCACTTGCTTCATATTGGAAAACCCTTGAGTCCCTTAGACAAAGGAAAAACAACCAAAAGCCATAAAACTTTCAATAGCTTCTTTATTACTAAAGAATGATACTCTAAAAGTAAATGTAGCGAGTTCTGTAGAAGCAACGTGTAGAATAGGAACTGTCGCTTGTATTCTGCCTTGAGATTGACGAAAGGTTGTATGGACCGAAAGAAACCCATGAACCTTAATTTAGGAAAAGAAGAGGATTAAGTATAATACGGATGAGGAATAGTAAGGTGTCACTGAACGAACAACATCCTCTGAGGTACCACCCCAAAAATTCAATCTTCAAAGATTCGTGGAGTCAATTGCTCCCAGAACGGTTTAAATGATCGGTGACTCATTTTTCCAAAGGAAATAGATTTTTGCATTCAAACTCTATTAAGAATAGTAATAATATTTCACAAGTTCCCTTGCATAGTATTTAACAACTCAACCTGTCCATACAAATATAACCTCTTATGTTCTGTCATGCTAAGCAGTGCTTGCTAAGCAGTGCAGGTATAGAGAAGCCTTTTTTGAAAGGACATTTTACATTCTAAATCCATTAACAATTCTAAAGAAGTCACAACGAGTTATAAACAACAACCATTTATATTGTCGTTTCCCTTGACATCACGATTCCACATACGCCTTACATGAGAGAAGGGGCATTAGTAGTAACAAATCTGATATTGAAATTAACAAGAAGTAAAATTATTTTACTTCTTAAAAATCATTTTCCATTCATAAGTCGATATAAAACCAAAACAATAGCCATAATTGGTTAAAAAATTTAAACTCAACTTAAAATGCAGTGGATTTCTATTTAAAAACTTGAATGAACTTTGCTGGACTTTCCCATGTCAATCCAATTTAATTGTAACCTTCATTCCAAACTGTCAATTAAAAATGAATTTGACCACAAGAACAGCAAGGTTCACATATATCCAACCGTTTACTTACAGACAGGATCATCATTTTCTCAGCAGTATCAATTCCAACAACTTCAATGAACAATTTAAAGTTCCATTTCCATTACCAACACTGCAGCCTCAATGAAAAATACAAAGGGAAGAGAAAACTCAAAACAATTACTGTCCATCGTAAGAAATAAAATAGAACGACAAAATAATAAAACGTGCTTCATCACAAATTTTGAATGAAAACCTTTTGTTTCTTTCTTTTTGGTCACAGAAATTAAATTTGAAGCAACGTTAAAAGTTTGAAGACAACAGCAGACTAATTTTAATGTTTTACTGCATCAGTTGAAATTTGTTTTGAAATTTTGTTTTATATAAGCTTAACTTTACCAATCAAGTCATTTATCTATTATCTCTTTTAACACAGTTTCTTAACAGGACGCGATGATCAAGAAAATTATTATAATAACCATAAAATTATGTCGTCTATAGTTTGATTGGGAAAGTCGGTGGTAACGAAACGGGATCAATTTTTTTTTGCGAAATCCTTGAAATGATGAATACGCAATTTATTTTTTATCTTGGTTGACCGTCATACAATATATAATACCAATCAACCTCTGGCTTTTAATAAAAACAGCGAACTCGTCTAATCTAGTAGATCGACATAAATTCTACTGAAACTTAATTTTTTTATGAAAAATAAAATACGGTTCTTTGTGAAACATTTTCACATGAATGAGTGAAACAATGGGAACATTATTACTGCAGTCAGTATAATGCACTTCATTCACGGCAACAAGTTTTTATAGATTCAAAAACATATTGAAAAATCTAGCACAAGGCTTGTGTATTATATTTTTCTGAAAATCAAAAAATAAATCCTCTGAGACAGCATATCATTCTAAAACTCTTCTGTTTGAAAACCTATGAATATATTAGACGTGCAAAGGCTCAACTTCGACAATGTTTCGCTTTGAATTACGCCATCAGATAGCTTTCAGATAATTGCCATTGGGTCTAGTACCAGCTATCAAGAATAACATCATAGTGATCATGTCATCCAGAAAACGACATTTGATATCAGACACGAACCACCACAATAGAGTAACGAGAAAGATTTTTGCCTGCAGAAGATAGCTACCAGGAAAAATCGATGGAATATTTAATCAATCGAATGCTGGCAAGAATGAATATATCCTACAAAAGTTGTTGGCAGACTGCGGGAATAAAATCCTTTGACTTCCTGTTATATCATTCATTTTACAAGAGAAACAAAACGAATAAAATTGCATTCAAAATGCTGCACAATTTCTTCCAAAATCTGGCTCGTCTTCGGTGTGAAGCGAATTAAAATTCAGAAGCATTGTGCAGATCGTAATGTTTAAAGCGGCACGACTAAAAGATAAAAAAAACTATTCCTGAGAATGAAAGTTTATTCAGAGGTTTGAAGTCATAAACAAAAATTCTGTTTTTAACTTTTATCAATTTTACCGGTGAAGCAAGCGCATGGAAGAGCAGACGAATCCGAATTTTTATCAGCTAATCTGTTACCCTCGCTTTAAACCAGAAAATAAACACTAAAAACATCCTGAGAGAAATTTTACATTTTCTGGATAAGTCAAACGTAAAAATGAGTTGACTTTGAGTAGTTCTTTTGCTGGAGCATTAATATGTTTACATTCATTACACATCATCCCATCACTTGCTTACTTGCTTAATACTAAAATGAAAATACATGAGAAGCATTGGGACATTGGGAGAGGAGTATTTGGCGAAGATAATAAAATCGTTTATGCAGATTCTGATGACTTTTTATTTTTTGCCACTCTAACAAATCTATTTTTGGCTTCTAAATCTTAAAAGTAGATGGAAGCGGTCCTTCTCAAACAAGATAAGGTTAGTAAAAACAGTAATAATTGACATTTGACATGTCACTACGTGTATTAATCTCAATTACAACATAAGAACGAGTCACACACTTTTTGAACTCAAGATGAGGAAATTGTGATATGGAGTTTTTCTGATTCCTCTGAAGTTGTCCATTTGTAAATGTCTTTCTCTTACACCTATTATAGGTACATCAATCAAGAGGTCAAACTTTTGACACTTTTTCGTAATGTGATTTATACTTTGCTCCATTTTGAAAATTATAGTACACTCATAAATCTTATTGTATTCTCAATATTAGTCAAAACAAACGATGAACTAAATTAAATCCTTTGCGCTGAAGAAGGAGAAAAAAACAATTACGTAAATTTACTTTGGGGAGTCATAACGTAAACAAGACTTTTAATAAACGAGCATTTTCCTAAAACCATACAACATATTTCACACAGATAAAAATGTTATTTTACTTTTATCGAATCGAGAATGTCAGTTTATGAGAACCAAGTTCAAGTTCTTCCTGTCGACTTAATCGTAAGATAAATACAATATATAAATACTACTGACTCATTCCTTGTATATTTTGTATGTACAGGGTTTATGAACACTATGCGATCAAGTTACAGAAGCGAGAATATCAAAAAGTATATCTTCTGTATTTGTAGGAAATGCGGTTGATAAAATACATACAATATCATTATAACTTCTCAAATATAAAAAGTTAGGAAAAGAATAAGTATAAGATGTATCATCATTTCAGTTACCAATACCTATATGACTTTAAATAGAGAATGCTTAAATAAATGAATAAGGAACATTTCACTAAAGTAGTTTATTTCAGAACACAAGATACAGGAAAAGAAGAATGGTGATCAAATTTCATGATTATAATGGTGTGTCTGTCTGCCTGGCAATGCTAAAAACTAGAATGTAAACTTTTATAAACCCCTTTATAAAAGTAAATTATTTCAGGGAAACAGGATACCTTTCTGTTTGAGTTTTTTTCTAATTTTCATGAGATGACGATTTTAAATAAATAATGAAACCCAAACTTGATATGGACTTAATGAAATTAATACTATGCCCAAATGGTCCACGGAATACAAATCTTACAAAAAAAGTAAAAGCAAATTGAATTGAGAGCAAATGTAGAATTGCATCCGGTACTTTATATCTATTCAAAATGTTATGTCTAATATATTGTAATTTTACAAATTTTAAATTGCAAGTGAAATAGTATAAAATTAAATTCGATGTACTTAAACTTATTAAATTCAAAGAATCCTTATGGCTGTCAGAAATTCATATGACATCACATTATAATGGTGCCAGTATCAGAAAATCTGTTTCTAATTAGCTCATTAAAAAATCATCACTTCGTTCCGAAAACAGTGGTTTAAAAAACATAGCTACAGGAAATCTAAGTTGACATTAAATGACATCCTATATAAGTATGTGTATAACAATGAAGTTGGAAATTAGCTTTCAGTTTTTTTTATTATCTATCGTCATTGCCTTGCATTGCTTGTTGAAATTCATGTCTGCGACTAGATACAATGTCATTTAAAAACACAAGGCTATATATGCATTGTACATGTAATACCGTGGAAAGATGAAGGTTTCTAGCATTATTAAAGAGATAAGTCACCGCAATCTAACAGAGAAATGTAAATATGCAGTTGGATGGAAACACATGCACGTACAGATATGATATGCATTATGCAATAAGCTATTTTCAGAATTTACATTAAGATAAACGATCTTGTGAATGGATCCATCCATCTCTGACGAAGTTGTGAATTGCCTGCCATGATGTTTTGTTATTTTAATTTCTCTCTGCGAATATCCTCCTACTGATTTAACATTCAGCCGCGCCTAATATTCCTGTGACCCTTCTCATCATCACATTTTAAATCAAAGATAATATGGAGACGCACAACAACAACTTTACAACAGGGAAATATATATTACAGGAAATGCAAACTTCAATTCAGAGTATGAGATGAATCTGATTTGAATTTTTTTAAATGCTTGGATATGATGTTGTTGTTGTCAATTACTATTATATCATCGTTGCAATCCACTTTGAATCATATAGACTATAACACCACGATGACGACCCGACGACCACATGCCAACTAATTTTTAATGGATGTGTTGTAAACAACTAACGCAAATTTGACTTGGAAGAAGAAGAACAAAACTGTGTTATTCATCTGTTGTCAACTGGTAAACTGTGAATTAATACTGTCAGACAATATGGATAAAAAACAAATTACAAGCGGAGGGATGTGATACGGGCTTTATAGTTAGCAACACGGCCATTAAAGTTTAACGACCAGGGTAGAACATCAACATCACTTTAGTTATGATTATGACACGAGTTATAATTAAAATAGTATTCAATCTTCTCCAAAGGCGTCGACTACCGTATAAGTACGAGTGCTATATTGTTATTTTTCTTAAGTACACGAAACGATTGGATGGTAATAAAATAAATTCTATTTTATGACAACTACTGAAAAAATCATTAAAAATGACAGGAAAGTATAAATCCGTCATAATTAAATAGAGCTAGGCAAAATCTACTTTTGAAATAATAAATAATTTGAAATTCATAGGAAAATTCAGAAATATTTACCACTTATAATCTTTTGCTTTTCTGTACGATGCATATTTACTTGAGACAATAACAATTTAATCAGAAATCGTGCTTTACCTTTTTAATATACTATTTTAGCTTTTGTATGTCGCTTTTATATATACGTTGCTAGAATGCTTTTAGTAAATTCCTGTAAGTTGTATTTTGACTAATTCTCCGTAGCAGATGGAACGAATACCATCTAAAAGCATTTTCTGAAAATATTCCATCGTTTATATGTACAATGAAATTGCAGATTTATTCAAATTCAATTCAAATATAATGTTAATATATAAATACACACCCTCTTTTCTACTTCTTTTCTACAGAAAACAAATGATTAAAAACGGAATTATTGTATTATGTGTCTTATTCGGATTAAAATTAATTGATTTCAATTGAGTGAATGCGTTTAGAAATGCTTGATGTCGTCAAAGGATTTTGTTCGTGACATAAAAGTCGATGAACTGTTTCCTCATATATTCCTCAATATCAATCTCTATATAGTTGTGCAAAGCAAAAATAATATATTAAGACAAATCAGTTATAGTCTGTATTACTACACAGTATAAAGTTTAATTTCGTTATTCTTGTCATGGATGCTATTTTAGTTCTCAATAAAAATTATCTTGACAATATTTACAGGACCAAATTAAGACATAATATGTTTTATTTATTTTCAACATCATTTCAACACGAATATTGTACGTTGCTCCAAAGTAATAATTGAATGCACCCCAAATTTGAAAATTCAACCGTTCGTTCATTGTGTCAAATGATATTTACATTTTCAAATTAACACTTTAACGCTAATAATAATTTGCATTGTTGTGAAATAAATAATGTGTGTCAATGCGTTCTACAGTTCTTTATAAGTCCTTCTGATATATTTATTTATCTCAACTTCAACAATTTTCAAACGTTTTGGTTTTCTGATCTCTTTGATTGCCAAATTCTATAGATGAAATAATATTTTAAATTCCTAAATTTTAAAAATTAGACAAATTCGTTGAGTACATATAGTACAGAGCTGGCAATGAATGGACTAGGGTGAAAATTCTTAAAAGTGTTTGCTTTTTCTCTTTTTCTCTATTTGGATAGAAAAATGCGTGTGTAAACTAAAAGCATTAATTAGCAAAAGCTAATTACAAGAACAGAGAATAAGAATAAAAAGGAAGTGTTTCTTCCGTTATTAAACCGGAGCCTCCAGTTCTTAAGAGGAGTATGAAACAATCGATTTACAACAACAAAGCTAATGTCTGTAATTTAGAAATCCTTTTAAGGGCAAAAATTCACACCATCATCATTATTGTTTTTTCTATTCATCCATACGTGTACTCAAATATCTGCAGAAAGCAGTCAGTCATGGCTTAATTGTCTTATGCGGCTCATTTTTATTAGTTTAATTCCACATAAAAAAATCGAAAACGGTATTGCTCAAGTGAGGCTCCATTGAAACTTAAAATTATTATGGAAAGTAAGAATTACGATGAGTTGGAATTACATCACCGCGTTCAGGATGAGTTTTATAATTGAAAAGTTTTCATCATTTAATGAATATTATGTTGCAAATAAATGTAATGAAGTGGTAAAACTTAAAATTTTTGTTGGATCTAAAACAGTTGCTAAATTCGTTTATTTTATAGCTTTAATCGAGTCTCTTTACCTAATCCAAGGAATAGCTAAGTTATTCTATTAAATGTAATTATCAATTATTAATCACAAATGAATACTAATTGTTTTCCACCGCACACCCCCCAAGTAATTCTTAATATTCATAAAAACAGATATCTAAAAGAATGGTAAAATTGATTAGAAAATGACAATTTTAGAATTTCAGGACCCCGAATTTCTTTCTCATAGGAAAGAAAACGATCCTATGAGAAAGAAATTACAAAAAATTGACTACAATTGTTTTCACAAACTATCGCTTGAATAATAGTCATTATTATTATCAAAGATTGATGCTCAAAATTGTTAACCCCACCTAACTGAAATATAAGATAAGGTTTAGAATAATTCTGTTATTACCTTAAGACTTAACAACCAGATAAAGGTAAAGTAGAATAATCGGCAATATTTATAAATCTATCTTAGATCTAGGGTATAAGATTATAAGTCAACTTCTATTAATAATAAGGATTAAATTTTTGGGCCAATTTGAGCAAAAAAAGATGATACACAATTTTCAAAGGGATAATGTGCCCAATGATCGCAACACCCTGACAAAATATGATGAACAGATGAGAATGATTATGAACTTTCATAAATTTAAATATTACTTATCTTCTTATATTTTTTTTTATTATATCTTGAGCAGCGTGAATTTATCATCGTTGCTGCCATGAATGATGAGGAACAAATATTTCTTGCGTGGGACAAAGGTTTAATGCGTATAATTGTAGATGACGGAAAATACCATTATTGCAAGGAAATATTGAAGAATGTCTTAGAGTGTGTCTCGAGAGGTCAAGATTAAGATTACCAATGTATTTCAAGTCTTGCACCAGCCATTAGCAGTCATCACATAACATCCCCTGTCAAATCATTTAGAACTAATCTGCATCACGAATTTTCGACATATCTTTGTAATTCAGCAACAAATATCACTATAATAAACTCATATTTTCGTATTCGTAAATCTAAAGATTCTATTTCTTGCTTCAGCTTAAAAACCCAAAACAACAAGCAACCAACGTTCCCAAAATGAAGCTGAACAATAAATTTAAACGTACATAGATATATATAGCACGAGACTCCTGACAATTTGATGAAAAATTGTAGACGCCGAATGAAAAAAATTTCTTTGAGAAAGTGATCACAAAAAATCTTTAAGATTATAGATATATTTCCATTCTCACCAATTTACCATAAAATTGCATAATGCTTATTATCTTTTACTTTTTGTACAATTGAAGTAAGGAACTGGCGTAAAACTTTGATTAGACGTTTTTGAATTTAAAATCAACATGTTATTTTGCGTTGATATTTTACGCCATGGTGTGGTTGTGTAGCATGATAGTTTAATCTTCTACACATCTTAACAATGTAAGATTATATATAATATCAATCTAGGTATTCACTTTTGACACGATAATAAAATAGTTTTTCGTAAATCACGACTTGGGATGTACTAGGATGCACCACGCATATTAAAAGAATACGCCTCTCGTCAGAAAGAAAAGCTTAGTCTTTGATTCCATAATAA
>JAQFZB010000474.1:0-13850 GCA_034695165.1 Desoria trispinata | reverse complement strand
TACCAAAATACAATACGTATTTTGTATTTTGTACTTAGTATTTTGTATTTTGCCAATGTATTTTGCCCACCCCTGATAAATATTTATTTCATGGAATTCTAAAACTGTCAATGCCAAAACTAATGATGACGGAAGATTAAATAATTTTTGACTTACTTATTTTTTGATTTTTGAAATACGCTATTAATTTTTCTAAAATAATTTGATGATATTTAGTTAAGGATTCTCCTATTACAGAAATTTAGACTCCAGTCGATGAATATTACAGAATGCCAGCTATTTGGGGCTAAATGAGATGGTACATTGTGAATAATATTGGATGGCAATATAAATAATTTCTCCCTTTTAATTAAGAATTGGAGCTGACCGTGTGTCCTTCAGGAACGATATAATCCACTCACCACTATTTTCACCTTTAGAAATCTACTGTTGTTTCGGTTTTTTTACTTTATGTTCACAATTGAATTTTCTTGAAAACCAAAATTTTTTGTAAAATTTTAATTTCTTCACTGCAGAGTTGACTCGACCACCGGAAATTCAACAATCCTCTAAAATCTTATACTCCCTTTAGGTAATATTATTTGGATTCTACTGAAATCCAAAACTACAGGAAAGTTAGTGTTTAAAGATGTTATTACAGAAACTGAAACATATAGTTGATTTTCCTTTTCTCTTTAAATTTTTGTATTTTTATGGCACCTCCATAAAACTATCTTTCAGCGGCATACCCCGCATCTCCACCACTTTGCAACGAAATATTTTCAATATTTCGTGATTTGGGGTTCTTGAATGCCTACCCTTATGTTAGGATATATCAAGTTGAAAGATATGTCTTACAATGCCTCTCAGGGCTTTATTCAATATTAATTTTAGATTTAGATGTTGCACTTAGATACCTAATTAAGATCTACGAAGGATGGGGATCGAATTCCTTGTGAAAGCTCCAGCAAAGCTTTATATAAATGCTAGAATTCTATTTGCAGATGCTGAAATGGTCAACATGACCATTTCAGGCATTGCATGGCAAAATTGACTCGACTAGACGGGTAATAAAATGTGTCAATTTTTCATTCACACTTAGTACAATGTGTTGCGAAATTTACATTTTACTTAAAATGTATTGAAACCCATATTCAAGATATTCAAGCTTTGAAACTTGATGTCATAAACAGGTTATTAAATAAACTCAAGATAAAATGAGAATTTTATCCCCTGACATTTCATCCTAAGTTGTGTAAAATGTGAAGTCCATTGAACTAAACATTGCATGGTAGTTGAAAAGCTAAATATTGTAAATATTATTATTAAATGCTGAAAAATAACAATAATAGTAATGATTAGGAACTATTATTTTGTATTTATGGTATTTTTTTTGTAATGTTATAAGTATGGTGGCGTTTTTAGGGTTAGGACGGTCATAATGGTAGTGACATAATCTTCGACAATTGAAGCATATTATTATCCCCTTACGTAAGTGAATTGAAGCCATTTCAGCTCTATGGATCTCTTTATCGTTATGATCCGGTTGAAAAACGTTGGACCACCAAACCCTCTTCATCTCAACCGCTTCCACCAGCCGGTCTTACTTCATCTCCTTCTGATTCTGATGATGAGGAAACTTTCAGACTCTTTTGTGCAGCTTTTGAAGGAAATGAACAAGCTCTCAAAAATCTCCCATCCTCCCTACCGACCCGACACCGACTCCTCCTCCACATCTCTAATAGAACCCTTGCACCTAAATTTTCTCTCATCTCCGACTCGCCTCCACCAACCGCATCTCCTCGTCCGTCTACCCCAGGAATCACCTAACCCGATCGCCCTACGAACCTACCCATACCCCTCCCTACCTACCAACCTTCTCATCAACCCGTACGTTTCAACCAATTGTGATCATATCATTCTGCCAATTTAAATCATATTTTAATCATAACTCTTCGTCTCATAAGATGCATCTTTGATTTGCCTTATACGACCCATGCCTCAAGATCATCCGCCCAATCCGGCTGCCACCATGCTCCTTCCTCCTTGTTGGTTCTCTATCTTTTTTCGTCATGCTCTCGCACTATAAACCATAAATTAATCAATCAGACAAATCATCAACCCCATCAACCCTCACATGTCAACCTCACATCAACCTTTATCTTACTTACGGTGTTGGACGATCTCCTCTCCATGATGTCCATAAATCGATGCTAACATTAGAAATCCTTCTAATCTCTTTTGTTTCGCGCACCGCAACATGTGCCGCGCCATTGGTTTCTTCTCAGCTGCCTCCTCACACTCCTCGGCCGTACAGACGATCCTCGGACGATCCGTCGACCACGGCACCCATCTATGAGCCTCCTCTTGGTTGATACACATCCCACTAAATTGCGTGTGTCGAAGGTTCCCATACCATGTCGTCACGTCTCGCACCACAAAAATCTACCAACCAACCAATCTCACATATCAATGCTCCCACCCAACTTCCCCAACTTCCCACCAACCTCCTGTCGTTCTACACATCGTCGACATCGGACACTTAACGGCTCATGACCCATCCACTCTAAGATTCTTCCCCTTGGCGATCTCCCTTCTCCTCCCGTTCTCCGAAACCGTCCAGGCCGTCCACACATCCCAATTGATGTAGGTACGCCTCCATCCGGTTGATTGGCTCCGAACATCTATCAAGATTGATTACAAAACCATATTCTTTAATATCCAAATTCTACTTACCCGAACACGTCCCCTGGGCACATCACCTGCAAGGCCGCTTGACATGGATGATGCTCCAGAAACTCATGTTGGACGCATTCGACCCCTCCTGTCATGTTTCGGACGAGCACAACCATTTCTGGATTCCGTAAGCAACTCTGGCATCTTTCGTGTTCTATCCCTTGAAGGAAATCATAAGCTGTCTCCTTCCCTCAGTTGCCCTCACACAAATCCTCACCCTGGTTATTCCATTCTGGGAAATCGGGCCTTCTTTGTGTCGCTTCCACCCATTGGTGATAACTTTGTTGATACCATCGACGTCGGTTGGCCCGAAACTTACCACCGCATATATGTGTAGGTGCAGCGGAACATACGACTGCATTCGCCCATCGACAAGGATGCTCTTCGTACACTGCCTCCTCGATGCACTCAACCTCTGCCGGTCCTCGTATGACGACCCGCCGGTCCTCCTGAGACATACACCGCCGACACGTTTCCTCTCCCTCCCTAGTCAACACCATCCACTCCGTGGTCAACGATACTTCTACTCCCACCTCATTTGAGTCCACCATTGTCGTCGCTACAACCGACCCCAGAACGATCAACATCAATCGGATAAGCTCCATGTTTTTCTTGTACCTCTTGTCAAGTCGTTTTTGATAATGTTTTTACCACCCTTCTCACCGCCTTCATATATGTTACACAACGTGCTAGATCAGCTCTTTTGGTGCCACAATCCTTTACATCAATGGTTATCCAGACAGTGGGGTCATTGTCTTTATGCTTGCAGGCGAAGTAAAATAACGCAGCATAGTGAAACCTTATCTAATGATTATGCACACATCAACCCTTAAGAACCTCTAACTCAGCTCAATTTGATGGACTTTTACCTCTTTATGTGCTACATACTGATGCCATTTTATGCTGACTCAATCAAACCCGATCAACCAACCCATTCGTTCAGATTATAAGTTCGATTTATTAAGTTTCATGTTATCATATCACCATTGAATGTACTTGTTGATCACCACCGACCGGTCCACCATCCCGTCATCATCCCACGATCGCTCCTCAGTCCTCACCATCTGGAAATACGAAACATACAACATCAACATCAACCTCATCAACTTGATCAACCCGACCAACCTGCCCAACCTCATCAACTTGTTCAACCTCATCAACTTGATCAACCCAACCAACCTGCCCAACCTCATCAACTTGATCAACCTCATCAACTTGATCAACCTGGCCAACCTGCCCAACCTCATCAACCTGATCAGCCTCATCAACCCGATCAACCTCACCAACCATAACTCTTTGATTACCTGGCTCTCCTATCTGTATCAACCCTACCAACCTCATCAACCCAACATAAACTAACTTCTCAACCTACATCTATCCACTATAAATCTCCTCAACCTTACGTACCTGAAGATGTGGAATACACCACCTCCACTCTTGGATCATCCTCATGTGTCGCCCGACCATCCTCCGACTCTGAAATGGTACAAAATAACATAATTAGATCATAACACCATGTTGGTGGGAGACAGATCTCTACTGTCATCTCACGGCATGGCTGGCCACACGTTGGATACATCTGTTTATAAATGTGACGGCGTAAGGCTAAATTTGTACTGAACTTGCTCTTACAACTACATGGCCAGTTATTTGTTGTACACGAAGGATGTTTTGTAGCATAGTGTTCTCTTAATTGACTACTCTTGACGAATTTAGTGAAACAGACAGGACACTCGGTACTTCGGTTCATCTTCTTATGCTTAATTCGGTTAGACTTTTCTGATACCCTTTTGGGTGTCGACTTGCCAGATCTCGGTGTTGATGAAGATGTAGTCGTCGAACAACCTGGTTGTGGTTCCCGACTAGATGATGATGTCGGTTGTGATGATACTGTAGTTGATAAGTGTTCCACAGTGTCTGTGTCGATCTTGAGTGTATTTGTTGTATAAATCGATGCCACTGGAGCCCATATTTGATAAGCTGACCCTGTATTTACACATCCAAACTTCTTGGAGCCCCATGATGCCTCACGTAGGCTGATCATCCAAGAAAAGTCGATCCGTCACATTCGGATAGAAGAATAGATCCATAGGATGCTCAGGAACTCGGATGGAATACACTAAAGTCGTCAACTTTAGATACAAATCGAAGGATGACATCCAGATTACAATGGTCCCTTTACGGCAATAAATTAGTAGTGACTGGTGATGTACTAGTTTCTGGTACCCAGTAAACATATCTTTAGTTAAGAAATTTGTCCGTGCCGGCCCCTGACCCCTAGTGACTTTGGATTGAGACTAACGAAAGTCTCTGGTTCCTTCAACAGTTGATCCGCAGTGAAAGTGGTTCTTAGTAAATGCGATGCAGCATATCCGACCCCACACCGCATGTCAAACCACCGTCTACAATAAGATAAATAGGTCTATTTGTATCGTCTTATACTTAATCCATAATTATGTTAATACCTGTTGAAGAGTTCCATCAGATAATGTACATTGGTAAACTTTTCCGGAAAGATTTGGTCCTGAGAATCCATGAAACGGGCCAAATCAGAATGAAGCCGCAACCGTGGATACTTCTTGACCACCTGCCCCATGTATGAATCTGATGGTAGATTCCCAAATTGTTGCAAATATTCCTCTGCTGTAGTAAATGGATTGTAGAAGCACACCTGCTTCAACACAAAAGGTGTCACCCAGTCAGATGACACCGTGTCCACTTGAATATTAACTCTCGGCGACATCGATGAGAATTGTTGAGACAATCCACCCCAGTTGAAACGCAAAACATCCGGATGGATAGTAGTATGCAGACGGAATCCTATAAAAGAACATAAAGATTAGTATAAACATAATATATATAATTGGGATAATAATAGATATTCATTTCATAGTAAAATTCATAATACTAATACCTTTTAATCCTATGGCCAGTGACCGATAGTGAATCAATACACTCCGAATAGTAGAATCTTGCTCCTCGGTCCAAATATAATTTTTCACAAAATTCATGGTTAATTATTAGAATTGTTACGTTAAAACACAAAAATCTGGTAAAGCTTGTTAAAATATTGTACTGTAAAATCGTCTTAACCCTTTGAGGCGTAACTAATCCAACTACTATTCACTTATGACGGGAATATGTGTGGTAGTTATGGTGGCCTCGTTCGGAAGTAGAATTTTTAAGTGAAAGTGATTAAAGTGGGAGTGGTGCCCCCCATAATCCACCCCTACTGCGGGATGGGTTTTTTGAAAAAAATTAAACATTCTTATGTTTTAATAGGCTTAATATGATCTTTCAAATACCATTTATAAAAAAAATGTGGTGGTTTTCTGTTCTCTCCAACACTAGTTTTTAGCCCGAACCTTAGCCCTTTTGGAACCGTTACGGTGTCTGTCTGTCTGTCTGATGACATGATAACTTTCGAACTGGTTAAACGATCTTAATGAAATTTTACTTGTTTAATCGAAGCGAATACGAAGATTAAGTTGGAAGATGAGCAAAATCGGTGAAGTGGTTCTCGAATGGCCAATTGTCAAATTTTACGTACCTTTTATATTCAATTATCACTTGACAAAATTTTAATAAAATTAGTCCACCTTATTTTGGTGGTTACTTCTGAACCCCGTATATCAAATCCAGCTGTCCTATAATCTTCATCTTCTAAATTAACCTTTGTATTTCTATATTGATTACGTGTATAAAATTTCATAACGATCGGTCACCTGGTTATGCAGTTATTGCAATGACATGATTTTCCATACAAATGCGGTGCGATGTTCAATGCTCCGTTGGATCTCGCTATTTGAGAACCACCAAACGGATTAGACTCATATACTTGTATTGTTATCATAAACAAGTGTGCAAAATTTGATAACGATCGTTTAACTAGTTCGAGAGTTATCATGTCATCAGACAGACAGACACCGTAACGGTTTCATAAGGCTTAAGGTTCGGACTAAAAATTTTAAAAAAATTTTGAATCAAAAAGTTAGTTTCTAGGCAATTTTTAAATACAATAATTGTCTTTCTCCCGCATTAAACCAATTTCACCACAGAACGTAAAATGTCTTTTTCCCGCAGCATGGCAACAATTTACATGAGAAGAAATGTCTCCCTCCCGCATCATAGCAAATAAAATGAAGAAGAAAAATGTCTTCTTCCCGAATTATGCACTTTTTACATAAACGGAATTTGTCTTAGTTACGCCTCAAAGGGTTAATTCGTTGTAGTATCAATTGACACTATAAAGGATAGGTAACCATTATAAAAGTGCAATGTATACAATTTAATGATCATTCATATATTATGTATAGATTTCTGCATTTGAATGTAAACATTATAAAATTAACATGTAATTACAAGTAACGTATGTATGTATAGCCTCATGACTGTGAAGATGACTAGACTTGATAAGACCGTTCTCATCAAACTGGTCTCCATGCAAGTCAATAGTCGTTCGCATTGATCATCATCGTCATGATCTTACACTTATGAGGACATAAGTCTTCAAAGTGCAGAGCTATAACAGATAACTGTTAATGTAGTAAATATAGTAGTATTGGTGCTATAATGAAACATACGTTTTATCAGGTATTGTTCCTCGATTCTTCTGGATTCTTCCATCAGAATCCCAGGAACGTTATTTTACCTATATAAGACTACTCACTCACTACTCTCGTCAGTAGTAGCTGAGTAGTGCTAGAGGTACAATGGATTTAACCCCTCTTAATAACTAATAAATAATAGATTTCCCTTTTCTAAAACAAGTGTCTTTATTCAACATACATAAACACTTGAATTCCTAACTATACATACTAATATAATCTTTGATTTTGTAATGTTCATTCGTTTTTGTTTGGACGGCGTGGTTAAATCATATATACTGACAATAATTTGTACATCTTCGACAGTGGAGAATAAACGGAAGTTCAATCCACATCTTCTGCAGCATTTCACATTTTTCATCATTTCATCATCCGTTCAGAAATTAATCCCTGCATTTAAATAAATGGAAACTCACTGGAAACCAGATCATCGGAAAAGGCGAACATGGATTTATCAGGAAGGGTAAAGTATCAATAAAACCCCTTGGTATTATAGTAAAAAACCCCTAGACATTATAATTTGGCGACCTTGCTTAAGTTTTTCCGAGAGATTGTTTTTCATTCAGTTTCCTAATTTTTCATATATATAACATTTAAAGCAATTATTAATTTTAAAAAAACCACTTACCAATTATTAAGTTGATTTTAAATTGATTTTAAATTCTATTGAGGAAAAGCCTGTGTCACGAGTAATTATTCCTGAACTTGTATGCTGTCAATTGGGGGACAAGAATGGTCACAGCTCGTGGTGAAATACCGTCTCATATCGCCCTAAAAACAACTTTATTCAATTTTACAACTTAGATAACATCATCACATCGTTATTATGAGGTTAGAAAAGTATTATTTATTTGTTTTTATGCATTCGGGAGTGTGAGATTTTGCTCTATACACTCCTACGGTAGCATTAGATATTACTCAAATAGTTTTTACCTCAAAATTTCATTTCTATATTTTATATTATTTTATAATATTTTAAAAACAGAGTTAAATTTTTCATTTCTTTTTCGGGGGCATAAGCATCATGCAAAATGTGCCTAAATATATGCAAAAAATCATAAAAACAAATTCAATTGTCAATTAAAATCCTTATTATTAAGCAAAATCTGACTACAATTTTTTTTTAATTTTTTAATTTTGGGGCCATAAATTTATAATTGAAATGCGCCTATGAACTTAAAAATGAAATTTTAAAATGGTGAAAAGAAATATTTATTTTTTGGTTTTGGTCTGGAGATGCATATTGTAGTCACCTACAACAGGTCATGATTTCAATTGCATTTCATCCAAGCTTAGATTAAATATTCATTTCATTCAAACTAATGAATGATACTGATAAGAAAGATAAGCAAAGAAAAAAAAACAGAGGCATGCAAGAAGAGAAGAACAAGCAAAATAGTCCAAGAGATAATAGGAGCTTTAATTTTGAAAGTAACCGAGTTCAAAGTTATGACGACGGCAGAAGGTCGCGCAGTCATTATGATAGTGGCCAGTGCCCTGTAACACAGCAAAATGCTTTTAGAGGAAATTCATACGTCAAACATTAAATGTAGAAAATGTGGCAGATTTCGCAACTTTGCAAGAACTTGTGAGTTTCAAAATTCTGTTAATTTGGCAGTATATAACGAATCCGAAGAATCAGATGAATTTTATCATGAACAAAAATTTCTTCACAAAATTCCAGTAATCAAAATTACTAAAATTCTTTTAATTTTCGGTTAAATTCAGACAATTTTGATAGAGACTGTTGAGGCCGTGTTTTTATGTGTGTGAATCGAGTGACTTAGGAATTGTGGATGTAAATGAAAATGCAAGTTTATGCAATGCGTTGAAGTGTAGATAATAAATGAGGCAGATTGAGACACGAGATTGTTGGTTAATTATTTAATAATTTGTCTGCATTAGGTTATTATTAATTATGTTGTAATTACTATTTTACAGAATGGCTTAGCGTAGATTTAAGTTAAACGGAGGAGTACAAAATGACAACTTGAATAGCGACGGAGAAATTGCGAAGTCTTGTTGTATTGACCTTTTTGGTCCTATTTATAACTTTGAGGAAATAGACGCTCACTGAATGGAGGTAAAAACTGAGACAATAATGACTGAAAGAACAATAAAAGGACTTTGTAAATATTACCATAATAACATTTAAAATCATATGATAAAACTGACAACATAATATTTAGGTTAAATGAGTGTCTAATGAGTAAGTTCTTAAATGATAAGTAAGATAGTTAAATTAGGCTCGAAAGTTAAATTAGGTTGGCGGACAAGAGAACAAAGCTTAATTTGAATTTTTACATAAATGATAAATTGAAAACTTAAAAGAATACACGCAGAGACTTATACGAAAAAATTAATTTTCATTTCATTTATATCTTCTATTTTCTTAGAGCTTGATCACCTTGAAAGGATATAGAGATATTTGCATAAAAACAGGGTTGTTTTCTTTAAAATTTGGCTTCGATTTAGCTGACTGCCATATAAATTGCATAATAAAATTCAGAAAATACATAAGTATACATAATACAAAAATACATAATACGGACCATAAGTTGCTCTTGGTAAAATTTAAAAATAGTGAAATCAGGGCCATCGGAGACGTCTGAAGTAGTGGGTTCACATAAAAGTCGTTAACGTACGCTCAAACGCAAAAAAATCAGGTTCTCACACCGTTCATAATTGTTTAATAATTTAATTCTTGACTGTATGATAGAGAATGTTTATTAATACTTCTCGTTAGGATGTGTTTTCTGTCTCGTAGACATGTTACCCCGTTTAAAAAAATTAACTTGACTATAGACTGCGCATTTCAAATTTCACAAATTGTCAAAGAATACCAAAAATGCGTCTTGTAAAGTTTAAAAGTGATTGAGAGAATCATATTGAATTACTAAAATTATTTATTTGTTCACGAGAAAATTAAAATTGTCCACGACACAAATAAAATGTATTTTATTAATTAAATGAGATTATTTTAAGAGATTAAAAAAAAAGGTTTTGATGAGTGCAATGCTCAAGATACACGTAAAATAATTGCAAAACGGTTTATGTTCATGATTTTGTGTTCATTATATTTACTATTGTTTACATTATTTTTTATATTTACATTATTGTTTATTAAATTTAACCTCAATAAGCGATATGGATTCTTCATCAGTCATCCATCAAGACATCCAGAATATATTAAATATCTATTTATAATCATTTTGATGTATTTGATAATATAATCCATGATTCTTTTTGTTGTGTTGTGAGCCGGAAATCTAATGCTAATTAGTATTACGTAGTGTATTTATGATGTCGTAATTAGTGGAAATTCATGATATGAGATCATAGTTGTAATATGCGAGTTTAGGATAATTGTATTGGTTATATTGTACTGTTGAGTATGTTATATGCGAAGCGGGAGATGACTTATCTCCGGACGGGATATCACAGTGACATCTTCGACATCAATCAGAAATCCCTTCCCAAATCTAATTTATCTCAAATTTGTGAATTCGTAGAAAATTAAGAAATAACTATTCAATTTAATGAATCAAAAATGTATAAAAATAATTGATTGTTTAAAAATTACAAAATTGTCAAGATTTAAGAATAAGGGACATAAATGGGTTCAAGGGGGTCAAATATTTAAAATATCATGTATTAGTTTAACTCAAACTACTTTCACTCTCGGTAAAAAGTAGCTTTCTGTGAATGGGAGAAAGTGTAATGGGTAGGATATCTTTATATAATAAGATATCCACTGCGTAGTTGATTATTGTGGAAATGTATGGAATTCAGAAATCCCATACATACTAATATAATCTTTGATTTTGTAATGGTCATTCATTTGTGCTTGGATGGCGTGGTGAAGCGCCTTTTCTAATATAAACTCATATATACTGACAATAATTTGCACATCTTCGACAGTAGAGAATAAACGGTAGTTCAATCCACATCTTCTGCAGCCTTTCACATTTCTCATCATCCGTTCAGAAATTCATCCCTGCATTTTCATAATTGGAAACTCACTGGAAACCAGATCATCGGTAAAGGCGAACATTGATAATCAGGATGGGTAAAGTATCAATAATACCCCTTGGTATTATAGTAAAAAATCCCTAGACATTATAATTTACACTCAACTGAGCTGACCGTCCGATCGGATGTTTTGATGATGAACTACTGCTTACTGGTGGTTGCTGTGGAGATTGCTGCTGTTGATTGTGAACTATTGGTTGGTGCCCTTGACTTGGAATTGGATCAATATTGTGTGGTGGTGTCGCAGAACGTTCTTCAAAGTGAGGGGGGTCAATAGTCTGCACTCTATTTGCCTGCTCTTTTAATACTGCGCCTTAGTTTCGATCGGTTGATTTGCTACACGGAGAGAGTCAAAAGCGTTAGTACGATCTTCTAAACCTACTCCCGTTGCAGTATGATAGTTGTCCTGAAGTTGTCCAACTGGTGAAGTATTTTGGCTCTTCTGAATCTTCTGAAATGTTTGATAAATGATGACGATATTGTTGATCGACAAGACTACCGACACTAGCCTTGTGTGGTGGTGCTGTTGGTCGCACTTCCTGTTCTTGTTGAAAAGGGTGTTGTGAAAACCAGTCTTGAGTTTCTGGAACTCGATCGATGTTATCGATAGATGAGTTGATCGACGTTAGTCGGTGATCGAAATGCCATACAAATGATTCTACTGTCTGGTTTGAGGAAGCTACAGCTGAAATTCGTTCTACTTCATGGACTACTGCTCGTTCAACTGGTGGTTCTGGTTTATTCACGGGTGAACGCACTAACAGTTTATATTTCCCTTGACCGAAATAACCATCTAGGAAGAATGCTTGTTTATTTGAATGAATGCTGCTATCCCTAGTGTAGTTGCTGTGAGAAACGATCCAGAAGATTCTGATCGGATTTTCTCCTTGGAGGTACAACTGGAGATGCCTGTTGCTCGAAAGTGATCTCTAGTCTCGGATCGAAGGGCCCTAGGATTGGTGAATACAGTCATGGATGTCGATCGAGAGCTGCTAACGTTGGTCTAGCTGAGATTAAACCTCTGAGTTCTGTTTGTCTAAAAGACGGTCGAGGCGTTGATGTTGTGTTAGATGGCTTCTAAGTATAGGTGGAAATGAAGATTGTGAAGTTCCTGGGTGTGGCCCCACGGGACCGGCTGACTGTGTTGCTACTAGTTCTGTTGACAAGTTTTCTCGGGCTTTTTTCTTAGTTTGAGGATCGGCTTGTATTACTTCTGAGAGACGTGGATGTGGAGTTGGTTCACCTTGGAATCGAGTCTTTGGTCGATGTTTATCTCCATCCATTTAGTGTATCCTGATGATATGTATTTCCTGGGAATGGCCTCTTCCAGGTATTTCCTCTCCAGGAATAATTGGACTTATAAAATGGACATAATTATTGTCGACAGAGGTCAGTAAATAATATAACTTTTCAATTTGAGAGCTTATCAAAGTTTACTTAACACTGTTTTAGGATTCTGCCGTGCTTTTGGAAGGCATTGGTCTACAAGTGTTCTCTCCTGGTAATGCGGTACTAATGCATAATTCAGCTATGCATATATGCATATAGGTACAATAAACAAATACCCAAGTTCCTCAGAATTTGTTACATTATGATGAACGCTTTCTGTAAACCACTAATGGAAAATAAGCCAGAGCATGAGCACATTGCCGCGAAAGTATTTGACGTCATTTAATGAAGTAATGACCTTCATTAAGCAAGCTGGGAGTATTTCTTCATTATAAAAGGTTAGGTTAGAAGTTTTCGAACGTACGAGGGAACCTCTTTTAATAAATCATTAAGATCTAGTCGAGTGACATGTCATTTTTTAACAAAAAAATCACTGATTACGAGAATGGTACTCATTTCCCCGCAAAATTCGGTTCCAGACAGAAAATCGGAGTCAAAGGTGCCTTAATAAGTGCTAAAATAGGAGAAATCGGGGTTTGGTAAAAAGAGAAAAATGAAATTTTCACTCATTCACTCAACTAATTCACTCAACCAAAATTTGAATTACACCCGCATTTATTGTCCGATTTGAATGAAATTTGACATATACACCCTACATACAATTACCTTAATGACAAATTAGCTAATTTAATGAATTAAAGCAAATAAACACGTCCAGGGACAAAACCAACTGCAGCTATTAAAGTCGCATCTACAAGCATTTTGAGTAGTTGCATTGCATGATTTGTTACGATGTCATCTTTTTCACTTAACCCCTTCACCCTTTTCTGACACCGTTTTATGACACCTTAATGTTATTTTAATGTCCAGTGTCAACTTGCTTTTCTCGCAAAAGTAAATATCAGTTCGGATATCCGATATTTGTACTTATTATTTTCTGGTTAACAAAAAATTACATGGTTTGTAATTACTTAGACAATATATTTGTAATTATTTATATTTATAGACAGAAAGCGTTCATCATAATGAAAAAAACCTGCGTGCAACTGACTGGAGCCCGACCAAAGAAAAAACATAAGCAATACACATTTCCATATTTATTTAATA
>JAQFZB010000473.1:0-13853 GCA_034695165.1 Desoria trispinata | reverse complement strand
AGAGAGAGAGAGAATGAGAGAGAGTAAAAGTGTCTACAGTGACATTGTGTGGTGCTTAGAATGAGCTGATTTATGTCACACTGGCATTCGGCTACTGAAGCAGAAAGATATCAGTCTGTGAAATCCTCGTATAAAGAGACTGACTTTTCTGTTGTCCCTATGTTTTATGTCTCTTGTAGCTTGGCTTCTTGGTGAAAGTGGCAAGATAGATGATGACATTACATATGGTATAGAGTAGAATGGGAAGTTGCTGATGAAGCATCTCCGTTGAGATTGAACACACTCAGTCGCGTTAAAGCTGAGCGTAATGAAGAAGAATCAAGGAACTAATTGAATTTCTTTTTGTCCATTTCAGATTGACTGCTGCTGGTACTGAGCGTGGAATGGATTGGCCTCTCAATTTTCATTCCATAGGGCGGCCAAGAGCAATACTGCAATTATGGAAAGTCACATATTTAGCCCTAATTATAGGATATTTTGGTCCCTTCGCCGATGTTGTCGTCGTCAGAGCAGAATCTAGTCCTCCCGTGGCGGATGTGGAGGACCTATTTAAAGGTATGGAAACAACTAAAACATGTACATTATCTTATGTCAATCTCTCAAGTGAAACCGAATTTCAAAGTCTTAGCTGTTGACATGAAGAAAGAATAGCATATAACATGCCACCAGTGACTGGAAGTCGGTAGATAAGATAGACACAGGTTAAGAAGGTGACTGTCACCAGAAGATGCAACGTCATGTCATTCCCAAGCCTAAAGAGACTTTCTCTTTAGTCCTCTTAAAAGAGGTTTTCTTCACTTGCTCACAGCTATGTTTCCACATCCACTACTACTATCTTTCAGTGTTCCGTTATCTCTATTTTCAAAGAAAGACATTCCTCAACCATTCTTCTAATTTTTATTCAATCCTTTCAAATTCAATGCATTTTAAATCTCACAGAATAATCCCATAATCTTTAGGATGTTTTTTATTGAAAAATGGGTCCACAGCAGCAGCACTGTTTCAAAACTAGAATACTCCTATACTACTTACTTTACTATATATAAAAGCAAATGAGACAATGCAGACCTGAGAGAGTTGAATTTGTTGTTCGAAAAGACAAGCTGCTGCTGCTGTTAGTGAGTCGTGGAAAAGAAAATTATTTGGTTCTGTTTATGTGTCTTCGGGGAAGGATATAAGTTGAACATTTACCTAGAAAACCACTTGAAAGTGCCAAATTTGATTTTCTTCATGTTTTATTTCTTTACGCTGACTTATTCTAATTTAACTGGGACTGCTGCTGCTGAAGAGGAGACTAAATGCTCTTTCTGTACAACAGCAGGCGTCTCTAAATGAGGGCTAGAGAGTTGCTTATGTCTGTGGTGGGGCAATGAGAGCAGTTGTATAGAACGTAAATTAATGCAAATGTGCCCTCGCAAGAGGTTCATTTTGTGAGATATGAAGATTGAGAGTGATGTCAAGTATGCGAGAAATTAAGCCCTCTTGCCAAGAAGATTGCTAAGGGACCAGGACGAGAAGGAATGTTGAATGTGTTTGTCGAGATGAGATTAGTTGCATCATGTATTGTTCCGTCCACTGATCACCCTCAGCTGAGCCAAGTCACAAAAGTCTACAACTAAACTAACCCTTATTCTTTCTCCCTTTCCCATAGAAGAGATCATATGCAGAAACTTTTACAAACTTAGAAATAGCACCCAAGAGTCTTTCGTAATGGCCTTTGTCGATCGCTTTATCCCCCATTTTCTCATATCTTTTCATGGAACTTTCTGACCTGTATTGACAGCTGGGTACGGCCTTCTAAAATCTTTGATCTCACACTCTCCGCTTCTTCTGATGGGATTATTAGGATTTATTGAGTGTCCTAACCCTATCATATGAGCTCCCTGTCCCAATACCCGAATCATTCCTCTGGATGAGAATGTCTTTTCTGCAGCAATTCAATCAATGTGACTATGGCTACTATATATTTTGTAAAACCCACTTTATTCTATTTCAGATGATTATTAAAGATTATCGATTAAGCTTCACTTCTCATACATCTAAAATCAAAAGCTATTAACTATATTCCAAGATAATAGCCAACCCCATCTGATGCAATGTTCCCCATTTCAAAGACCATGTCGCTTCTACTTTCCATCCTTTGCTTTCTTTTCCTATGTGAACAATGAAGCAGTATGTGGCTATTATTCCAGGAGCAGAATCTTTTTCTTACAAAGTATTTCCGCTTCCCCTTTTCGACTTGTTATTTTGATCTTTGATTCCAACGGCTGGGGTTCGTGGCTAGAAAAGTGATTTAGTTATTACGTAGCTCCATTATGGTAGACAGGGTCTATTGTATAAAATGAAGCCAAATTCAAGTTTCTCTTAATGCTGGTTGCTTGCTCACTACTACTACTACACTAGGGTCAAGTACTTGGTAATTGATTGCATGATATTCAACATCTACTTATACACGACTTTTGGTGGATAATAGAGACAAGAGCATTTGGGCAAAGCATAGATTCAAGAGTGGCATTATCGTCGCAATGAGAGCAATATATAAAATGAAGAGATAGAGAAACTGGACACAATTATGTCTTTTTGGAGGGTGCACTTTGCTTTCATTTCACTATATATTGTTATTATTCTTCACTCTTTGGAATTGTACCCGACGACCGACCCTTTCTTCCCCTGCATCAGATTGCTTGATGATATGTTGTTTAATGGGAATACCATTGCCCCAGCGGCCTTAATGGCTGTATAATATAATAGTGATTCCAACACCAAGGACCAGAAAGATAAATGAGAGCACAATTCGATCAATGAGAGGCTGGATTTCTGGAACTGCAATGGCAGAAGGGTACACAACAAAATACTGAACAATAATAATAATAATGCTTGTCGCCCTCACATTCGTTATCCGTCAGTTAAAACTCTGAGATAAGTTGTATGTTTCTGTCGTCGGGATATAATAATAAATAAATATATATATATATAGAAGCTGACTCAGTTTACGGTCAATAATAGCTCATACCGGAATGAGAAATTCATTTGAAATGGGGAATTTAAGTCAGACATCAAACGCCACATGAATATGATTCGTTGTATGAGTACAATGTACATTGCTGAGAGCGCGACAGGGTGACAGAGGTAATGAATTGGAAAAATGGAATTTGCAAAGGATGAATGAGTAGAACATAATGATGACCATATTCACTAGACGATTCCTATTTGATATGAGATTTCTCCGAATCAACCCTGCCTTGGTTGCTGAATGGTTTCTGACTACAGATGGATGGGGTGTCCTGGAAGTCTCAAATGGATTCATAGGAAACTAGTGTTGCGCTTCTTTTACATGTTGTAACTAACTCTCCAAGATATAAGTAACTGCTCTTGTCAATATTTCCATGTTTCGTGGACCACTGAACAATTTTATACTCTCGTACTTCACTTGGAAAAGGGCTCTACTTCAAGTTGATAGAAATTCAAATCATCTTCTTCTCATCCAACTTGTTCCGTCCTCCACGCCACCACATATACATTTGTCTGCTATTCTACCAGATATTGGGCCTCTGATACTTTGAAGCTGTGCTAAATTTCGTTACCCAATTCAATGATGTGATACACAAGCGGAAGCTTCTGTAAATTGTCATTCAGTCAATTTTCGCCTTCTGACGCTTTTTCAGAATCTGTAATTTTCTAGGAGTAAAATGATTTTAACTCGCTCAGTCATTCATGTTGACTGCGGTTTGGTCTTACTTCTCCTAAAAAGATTTGTCAGAAATATATTTTGCATGCAATGGACCATGTTTAACTTCAATTTAAAAATGAAATCCATTTGGAAATTTCAATAATAAAAATATCTACATCTATTCCATTACATCTTTTGTATACGTATATATCAACTTTGTATAATCCATAATGTACATTATAAACATTACATAACATTTGAAGCATATATTATTGTGAATAAATACTATAAATAGCCATTTTGACTCGTTTAGCACTTTATCAAGTTTTAGGAAAACTTTTGTAATATACAATAGTATAACTATAATTCATAACACTGAGAGTGTACAAATTATTGATACATGTTACGAAATCCAAATGTATTCTTAGTATGTTCAACTTTAGAAGCAAATGATTCAGGGGGTTGGGGGTGTAGAGGAATTACAGTTGTGGATTCAATACGTGTACGAGACAACAACTACCGATTTGTTCTATGGAAAAGGCAAATATTGTCAGATTGTCACCTACTACTACATTTGAAATTTAAATCCATGCACCCAGTGAAAACATATATATTTTGATTCCGGGTATTACGCGATCGAGTAGAATAAATAATTTCAAATGGTGACCCGATGAAGAGACTCTTGAGATAAAAAAGATTTTTCTTTCTACTTCCTCCATAAAATTGAAAAATGAGGGAAACGTTAACAGCTACATGTAATTTTTATTGTGCTGTTGTGGTGTAAAGTGTTTTTCACTACAGATTTCAGAATTTCCCTATAGAGATCGATAAAAAATTGAATTTTATTATTATGCAGAGGACGTAGTAAAGTTTTGCCTTTTATTCTTTCTCCAGATTTACTTTTCACCTGGATGCAACTTACAAATTCGACTAGTTTTTCAATTGTTGCTTTTTCTCCAGTTAGTTAGAGTCGCAATTTCTTCCAACAAAAATATAGAACATAATAAAAACGTGGTTACGAGAAGATATAATTCTGAAATACAACTTTTGAAATTTGAATGCAGCTGGTTTTTTTCCTGTCGTCGAAGTTTGATTAGGAAAACTTTTGTCTTTCTGAGAAGAGAATTTGCCAAGACTGTCGCATGCAAACATTATAGAAATTATAAATAAGTATGGTTCTATCGAATTCTATTCTTTGAATCATCAATTTTAATAGAATATTTTGTAGATACCTGTATGATGAGATTTAATCAACCTCAAATTAAATATTAGTGCTAAATATTACGTTTTGAAAATACTGAATGCTTTATATGCTGCTATTATTGTAAATGTGCGTCTGCAAGTGTGTTGTTCCTTCTGTGTTATAAAAGGATTGAAAAGTGTATTGGGTTTACATAAAATTTGGCGTTATTACTATACATTGAGATATTCATTTTAATCATGAGAGGAAGTAAAGAATTCCATAAGGCGGAGAAAACAGTTCGAGAGTGAATGGAGAGCATTAAAGTTGATAGCCGTTTATATCATTGCATTACAAGTCGGTATCGTTTGGGGCAGATGCCTGATCTGATGAAGATATAAAGTGATCAGACATGGAGAACTCTTTTCTTAGATTTTTGTGGCTAAAGTTTGAGACTTTGAGTATCTTCCTGTTTTAGTCGTACATCTTCATCGATAAAAAAATTGGATCGTTCTACCAGCAGCAGAGTAGTAAAATCCCAATCCGAATCACATCCTATCCAACTCCATCGCATCGTTTCGATAAATCATGACATAAAAAGTGCTTCAGCTCAGCATTATCCATTCAATGGATTAAGTGCGTATACCATTCGACCAACTTCAATGCACAAGCCACGGGTTTCCGGCCTTTGCTTTTTCTTCTTAAGAAGAAATGGAAACTTGAAATCATTATTACAGACAGACTTCATGGAGCAACCTGTTCAACTCCATTGCGTTGCATTTCGTAGTCATTGGCATCATTGTGGCCCCGCTGCACTTTACTTTCACAGGGTTTCCTTCCACTACTACTACTGCCTTAACTGAAATTAAAACTGAATTCATTTCTTTTATATCAATTCGGTATAACCCGTCAAAAGTGAAAGGTTCAATTTTTTCTTTCCATAAAAATAAATCAAACTCAAATAGCAAGATTATCAATTTTCTATGTATCCATATTCCTTGTACTATACTTCCATTGCAGCTTTTGCAGTCTTAAAGAAAAACAGAGAAGGTTCGAAACCTTCAAATTGAGAAAAATTATTTCTTCCATGCATTATTCTCATCCATAAAAGTATACATAAGAGAATGTTTGAGAACTGCTTTCAATAGCTTCTCACAACTCAGTTTTTATAATCTTAAATGTGTCTGAGTATTGGCACGAAGAATCGTAAAAATTATTTAAGAGTTGTAAGGGTCATGTTAAGTTTGTGCTTTGAGTTGAGATTTGAGATGTCATAAAATCCAAATGGCGACGAGTGCTACAAGTTCTTCGTCTTAATATGACACTTTGGAATGGTTAAAATACCGTGTGTGTGAGACGATGAAACGTAAATATATAAAAAATCCAATTGCATGTGAACAAACTGAAACGTTGTTGGATGAGAAATGAGAGAGAATAAATCACAGAGAGTGGTTTAGATTTATCGCTACTTGTACTAAAGACTTGTGAGCGATATATTTACCCCTGTTTGAAATATTTTGTCTTGTGTTGCATTTCAGATGAAGGCTTTCTCAGGATGTCAAGGGGAGGCGAAGCTTTTGGTCGACGACCACCTCCACCCCCATTAATTTTAGGTCCTCCACATTTCTCCACTCAGCCACCGACAAGAGTTTTCCCAACATCTTCGCCAAAAGATCGAGGAAAACTACCGGTTCCCCCTAGTCCATCGAGAAATGATCAGATTGGAGAAAGACTTCCAGAAAATGTCAATTCTAACCTTGGCAGCAGAAACTTTAGTCGTAACAACGGTAGTAGTGGAAGAATAAATGCTGACGAAGAAGCAGGAAGTAATGGGGGAGGAAAACTGAATGGAGACTTTGGTGGACAACAACAAACGGGATCTAAACCTTTACAAAAAGATTCCAATGCAGTTTTTTCAAAAGTTGGACAAAATGGGGGTGGTGGAGCGTCCAATGGGGCTGGCGGGGACTCTGGGACGGAATCAGATGCACATCCATTGCTTGGGATTACCCCAGCTGCTCCTGGGGAAGTATTCGACTTCAATCCTATTCTTTCAAACCCTGCTGTCACTCGTATTTTAGCAGGAAGTTCCGGGAGAATTCCCCAATGGGAACCCACGCTGCCTGATCTACATGGTAATAGTCTAATGAATATGCTCTTCTGGATTCACCATTCATGTGATTACATGGTAGTCTCAATGAAATGGTTTAAAACGTTGCGTCGAGAAACGCAAGGCATAATAAGGTCTTGTCCTGAGTTGTACATTTATATTTCGGTTACACGACTCCGAAAGGAAATGAGTTTTGCTGGGAATTTATAGTTCCTCTGCATTGCATTCTAACAACGCTGCCATCAGTATGTATAAGCCTGTATATATGTACAACTCAAGTTGGGATAACTAAGAGAAAATTTCCAAAGACCACTTGTCCTTTCTCAGTGCGTCTCCCTATATATCTCGTGTTTTTTCGCTTAATTTTTCTTTCTTGATTTTTTTCTAGACCTAATACCGGAAGTAAACTACACAGTGGATCCCTCAAGCTCTCGTGGCTACAGCAATTCTTATAATCCACCCAAGTTAGGCAACCCGTCTTCGTCTGGTAGTCAAATACCAAATGGAAACATTGGCCACGGTGCTTCCATTCATAATCCCAAAAATCCTGTCTTTGTCCCATCTCCGGTCAGCTCGAAGGGGTCCTCCACCATGTACAACATGGATCAACTAACCAATAACATTGCAATACCTAAACACACCCTTCCAAATCCCAGTAACTTGGCCACATCAAGGAGCACTATAGTAGATGACAGAGGTGATAACAACCATGGGGAAAATAGCCAAGGTGGTCTGGGTGAAGATAGAGATAACCATCATGATCGTCCAAATTCTTCAGGTTCCAACAACTATTTGGAAGAGAGCCGAGGGGATGGTGGTGCTGGTAGCCCATATACATATGACGACGAAGACACTGGACTCAATGAAGATTCAGCCAAAAATTTTATGGGATCCAATCCAGCAGAAGCACAAGGTAAACGGGGTATCTGGAAAGGAGATTCTGGACAAAATGGACTCGAACAGAATGAAATCCGTGATGAGAATGGTATGAATTTAATACCATACGTTTTATACCATTTTATGTCTTGGCTGTAGCAGCCGTTTTAATATTATGTTTTAAACCCTATACAATTTCCAAGATAGTCTTCTCATTATGCCTCGTCGTTTTCCTGTCCAAAATGTTAATGCTAATAGCTTAGCACATGAACTCATTCAGAAGATTATTATTGGTAGCATTTTATCAGAGTTGTATTTTTATGTTGTTTTCTTTTTTATGATTATTACAGGTCCAAAGTACATTGTATGTGATGCGTTATGTGGAGCATGGAAACATCAGTGCAAATTGATGGGGGTTCTGTTTTCCATCACGAGTGTGATCTGTCTGATCTTCTCATTCGTACTTTTGTACTCTCTCCACTTCAGTCTCCGAGGTATTCTATTTGTTCATAATGTGAAAGTCAACAATTTGATGAAAATGGACGAGTCTAATCAATGACTGCGACTTGTTTGACAGATTTTGCTCCATTCTCGGTAATCCTATTGTTCCTCTTCACGGCATCCGCATCCAGAGCATCCATTCTCCTCGCTGGATGGTTTTGTTCTCCAGACTCTGACTCCAGACCTACGTGGCTTCCCATAGTCTCAATTCTCCCTGCAACTTTCTTTGTAATTTGCTTCCTCGTGGCACTTCACCTTGCCAGATTCTCATTTCCCTTTATCAAGTCATATAATACCATTCCATATTATGTCATTCTCATAATTTCACTGGGCACTGTCCTTCTTCCCCTTACTCTTGCGTTGGGAGCCCATTTTTATCCCCCAAGCCATGCAGTCCTTTCACAAAGCGCTTGGATAACCGCCCATGTCATGTTAATCCTTATCTCACTCATTTACCTTTTCAAATTTAAATCCTTCTACTCAAAACTTGCGAGTGAACGCGGAAGTTCTAGCATGACCAACGGTCATGGAGGAAATATGGGCAATGGACCTGGAATGAATGGAGGAAATTGCAATTCAATGATTAATGGGAATTGCAACATGTCATCACTCAAAAAGAGGGGTTATATCATCAAATGGGGATGTCTTCAAGCAAGAGCTATGTTTGGAGCAGCGCTGCTTGCACTTATTCTTTCAATAATGATAATTATTACAGTCTCGATGGTTAGTAATAATTAATTCATTGATGACATATGTTTATGATTACTTTGAAAAACAGTTAAGTAATAAACTAATATATGGAAAAATGTTTTTTTTACAGAGTCGAGGAGAATGCGAAACTTCGTCCACATGGACTGGCTGGGTCCTTAGTTTGTGTGCTAGAATGCTAGAGTTTGCCATAGTCATTTTACTTCTTGTTGTAACTATATTTTCTGTTGATGTCCGATTCATTAAGTAAGTCCCACAGCAGATCGTATATAGCTTTATCTATAATAATGACGATCTTGGATTGAGTATCTCAATCTCATAATGCATCTCATTGTTTCTCTTTTCCAGCAGATTAACTCGAGTTCCAATTAATAAAACCAACGTTGGGTTGATAAATACCGATATTTATCCAACGATGGTTTCATCAAATACCGCCGTGCAGAGGTGTATCCCTATGTATAGGTAAGTTACAAAGGCCTATGACATTTTGAAGTGGAGAATATTGGAGTACATAATAATAATCTCTATATGATATTTTTGCAGTTCGAACGCCAGAGCAGATGTAATGATGTTGGGACCAACAGAAAGTCGGTCGTCACTTCGAGGGAAAACCTTTGGGGAAAGAGCGTTGCCAGGTAACTTGAGTCCACCCACTGATCCTTTCGAATCAACGGAGCGTTGTAGTGGTTTATTGTGTAAACAGTGAAAGTTTCAAGTTTCAACTACCTCTCAACATAAAATGAATTTTTAATGAACAGGTGAAAGACTGGGAGAATATCGTTCTAGCGTGGGGAGGGGTTTGCCACTTCGTCTTGGGAATGGACCATCTCACTCACTACCAGGAACACCAGTTGATGGATTTCCACAAGGGTTGAAACTTCCAGAACCTGCTCAAGCAAGTCTATTAGTAACCAAAGTAGTTTTCGGTACACCAGCCGTCTCCCGTGAGGTCAGCCATAACCACCAGCACGAAAATCCACTTCTTTGTACTGGAGGACCCGGCTCCAAGGATGAAACTAACAACATTTACGCCAGTCTTGAAAGCGTAAAAATAACTCCTTTCGTCAACGCCGGCTCATCGACCGGTTCCAATCATAGTGGCTCCGATCGTGTTCTACTATCAGCCCCTCGTGATTACATTTATTCCATTTCGCGAGATCTAACAAAAACAATTGATTCAATTTACGATGCGTCTAGGCCACGTGGGAATAATCTCGCTCATACAATTGGTACGACTTTTTCCTCTGTTTCATTTTATGACACATGGATGCGTAAATCCAGTTTATTCTGTAGTTGACAACTTTATATGAGAAAAAACAAAATTTAAATACCAGACAAAGTTGACTAATTTCCACTGTTGTTTGCAGAAACAGTTTGCCCACCACTGGCCCACACAATAGATCAAATAGGTTCAATTCAAAATTTGAGTGGAAATCACACAGGACGAGGAGCTCATTTCAATTTCCACCCGCATAGTCTTCATCATCCCAACGGTGGCAGTTTAACTCCAGGAAGAACTGATTTAGCTAGAACGATAGACAGAATACGCTACGCCGCAGCGGGAGCTGGACCACCTTCGGGTCCGTTAACCGCATCAACAAATTCGCATCCTGGAAGAAATTTTGTTCTACAACTGGGTAATCCACCCCCAGGCTCAAACCTTATTCCAGGAATGGGAAATCCACCTCCTTACTGTTCCAGTGCGTCGAGTCATGATGTGACACCTGAGTCTGGTAAGTTGTTAACATTACTAATTCCAACCCAAAAATCCCTACTATTCTACTGCATATTATACTTTCGTTCAGACATCTTTACAATGAATATTATATAATATACGCCTGTATGTAAAACAATGAGATAAAGTTGTATCATAATGACAAAAGAACCAATAACACTATAGGGTTATAGCTACTTAAATGTATTTTAAAATTTAATATAATTTTCAGGTGATTCGGGGATTGTATTAGATATTCATTCCAAGTCTGGTCGTATGGAAGTTCCCGAAAATGTATATTCCGCGAGGTATGACTACTACTACTGCTCCCACAGATAACTTTCTCTCACCTAAACTATTCAACTCTCACTCATACTTTCTCTCTCTCAACACACACTAACTAACAATACTCTATCTCTCTCGGCCAAAAGCCACAAAACCTACAAAAATATAAAAGATCCTACTAAAATAAAAAATGTGATGTCGCGTTTTGCAGAGATTATAAGCGTAGTTCAGTAGAAGATGTGAGACGATTACCACTTCAAAAGCATCGAACCCCAGGACATACTCCTTTATACGACCGTACACCAACATCCCCAACTTCCTGTACTTCAACACCCGTCGCAATGCACCCGGGATCATCACCTATGTATCATCTAGCCAACTCAACACAACACAACGTTGTTGGTCGTGTTGAACACCTGCTGAATCAAACTGAACATATTTTATCCAGAACTGAATCCTTAGATAGTAATTCCCACTCTGCGGGACTTCAAAGACTACTGTCCCATAAAGAACAATTAGAACATGTTGAAAGACTTTTAGCTCAAGCAGAGTATGCAATTTGGTTAGAGAAACGAAC
The DNA here is from genome assembly GCA_034695165.1 of Desoria trispinata. Taxonomy (NCBI): domain Eukaryota; kingdom Metazoa; phylum Arthropoda; class Collembola; order Entomobryomorpha; family Isotomidae; genus Desoria; species Desoria trispinata. The sequence continues at coordinate 2,232 of JAQFZB010000473.1, read as the reverse complement.
AGCCCAACAAGTCAGTCATCTTGACCCTTCATATGGGTATGCCCATGTCCCAAATGGTAACGATACAAATCTCATTGTCTCACCAGGATTCCCTAGTGCCAATTCTCAGTGCAAAGCTAAAGTGTCACCTACTTCGCCCCACGATAATTCAATAGCTGTGAATAACCATTGTGGCAGCAATAGTAACTCTGTTACAAATGCTAGTTCTCCCTCAAACTCTAATAATCAAGCTTCAAAGAAAATATCAAGAACACAAGAAGAAGAAAGTGTCGTATGATAATGAATAATTTACGAACGCTAAGTGTTTAATAAACATGTGGAAATATTATAATAGTTAAGTAGAGAGACTCGTCATCCATCCTTCGCTTCGTGATAGTTTACTTACGTGCAGATTTCAGAGAACAACAACAGAATCGTCGTGGAACAACTCGAAAAATAATTATGTTAATGGTTCTCTTTCCAGTTAACTTTTACTACCATATTTCGTGCGTCCTTCTCCCACAGAGTGTCAGTGAATCAAAATGAAAGTATGTATGTGCCTCGTGCGCTTGCCGAATTTTTATTCTTGCTACATAGAAAACAGCAACTTAATGTTTTAATTAAAATACCAAGACTATGGGAAAATTAAATTATATATATTATTTCTTTTACAACCAATTATGTATTATTTTTCGATAGATGTTGTTACTAAATTATAAATCCCCTTATGCAATATTACAACTAAAAGTATTATTCAAATTCATTTTATTGGCTCTCAGTATTCTATGTATTGATTTTTCTATAAGTGTAATAGCCATCTATGAAATTTTAAAAAATCACATTTTTATATTATTATTAAAATATTTCAAGAGAAATTTAGTATCCGTTTGTTCCCAATTATAATACGGTAGTAGGACAAAATAATATAAAATTTTTCGGACATACAATCATGTGATCAGAATTTTTGTTACAAAGATTTATTTAAATAATAAGATATGTACGATCTTATCGTATGATATATATAGTAATTTAATAATAATTTGTTGCAGTGTAAGTGCCAAGTATACTTATTACTTTTACCCTCTTTTAAATCATTTCAGCAATACAAATTATAAACATGGCCATTAATAAAATATTTATTTGCTGTACTCTTTAATCATATGAATTTTATATATTTGTTATTTTTTACTCTTATCTATTGAAACCATATTAATTTTTAACTCATTATTCAATCGATCAAAGTTTGTAAGTGTTCGTAAATCTTAACCCTAGGTAGATTTCTTGAATACTCATTTTCTGAATCCTAAACCATATTATAAGTTGCAATAACTTCAAGACTGTCGGAAAGATAAATATAAGTATAAACATGTCGCATGAGAATGAATGAGAATAACCCTGTAACATGCAGTATTGTTTTTTCTAATTTGAGTAATTTTATTAGTATGCAATGTAAACTCGGTACTTATCGTATTGAAAATGTATTAAAATTTAAAATTACAATTATTTCAAATTGTTTTTGTAAGCTCTCGTTTTTTCAAAATTCGTAAATTAGTATTAGTATGATAACAAAAACTATTAATTATGTACACCATTTCGTTTCTCATCTATTGCGTTAAGGTAGCTAATTGAACTAATTTTCGTGATATTTTTTTACTTATTGAGTTTACGAACATGAACTAAATATAAAAAATAGAAGATATAAATAAATACCTAATTAAAAGAATTGAAAGTTCCATTTGGTATTAAAAGAAGTTGTGTCTATTCAATATATGAATTTGAGGATGAATGTGAACTGCTCTTAAGTTGTTTTCTGAGCTCTTTGTTAATTCCTTTCGGGATGAAAATATATATTAGAGTACCTTAATAAAATAAAAAGTTTACTTTTATCCACCAAATCAATGACAGCGTTTTATACAAATCGTTTATAATGTCTCTTGTTGTTCATAAGAGTATTTCTCTTATTTGTAATATTATTGTGTAAATTTTTAATTTATATAAATTAGATTTTTATGTTTCTATATACACATATGCATCAGAGTTTACTTTACTCTCGGTATTATTGTAAATTATTAAAAAGAAAGTCTGTACAAATTACATTTAGCCCTCAATTATTGTTTTAATTAATAATATTATTACACGGAACAAAGTGAAATGATATAAGATGATAATTATACTGAATGAAATGGAAAATTAAACCACGTTATTTCAATAAAAGTAATCGCAAATGTTTGCAAACGAAATTAATACGAATTT
>JAQFZB010000472.1:0-13854 GCA_034695165.1 Desoria trispinata | reverse complement strand
GAGGACGCGTTCTAGAGTTATCGTGTTTACAGACAGACAGACAGACAGAATTGACAATTACATAAGCCCTTTGGTCGAGCTAAAAAGGGAAAAAGACACATATGGTTTAATTGATTAGTAATTAGGTAAGGTTAAATGCGCTACTTACTTCCGATTTAACATTTCCTTGTAAGGATAACCCTGCCGCGTATAAAATGTTAAAGGCATCACTAATCCATTAAGTGGTACAGATGATAAGTTGTCACAAATATCCATGTCAGTCTTATTCAAATTGCGAGATGCAATGACCACAAGATCAATTGAAGTTATAAATCCATATCCTCCTTTGAATACTTTTGATATTGCGTCGACGTCACTAATAAATGCTTTAGTAAAGTCTTCTGTGGAAAATGATGATGTTGATAGCTACATTGAAAATGAAGAAGGTAATTTGTAGCGCATTAATAAAATGATCATATTTGACATAACTGAACAATATATTATAATATGGCACCTTGAACCAACTTGCATAAGAAACGAGTGGATCTGCCAGTAACGTAAATCCCAAAATGACCAGCCCAAACAGACTGCTTACAGGATTGTAATTAATCCTCAATTGAGAAATTATGGACCCAGAGTAAAATGTGTAGACGAGAAATGACATAAGGAATGTGACAAATATAATAATCCTTCGGGGTTGTCTTCGAGGAATTCTGACTGAATCTTAAAAGATAATTCGGATAACTATAATATTACAATTATATTAAAAATAATGATTTTACTTTTTTGACAAAGTGTTCCCAAAATCCATAAGTAGCTCATTTTTCGTAAATTCTTAGAGAATCTTGGGTTGTTCTGGAAGTTAGCTACTATCCAAGTGCTCAAAGCAATGCTCAACATGATAGCCAGAAGAGCGACCCACGACATAATGGAGAAAGGGGATAAAAAAGCGTTACTTTGAGTGTGTTTTGATGGTTGAAGGAAGAAAACCATTATTCTAAATAATATTGAATTTATCTTGAACTTATCACATGCGAAAATGTCAACAACATTACAACCTGTCCTTATGGAAGGGAAGAAGTGGAGTCAAGTGTTTAACTCTAAAGAGAAGTGCATAAGACATTGTAATGACCACATCAGCTTCATGAGACAATAATTGAGCCCCCATTCCTCCAAGGGTGCCATTCTCATCAGAAATATATTCCAGACCCCGGATAACCTTTGTGCTACATTATAGACACGAGCACGACAGCATAAATCATTTATAATTTAGTTGATCATAGTAGCTAGTAGTGCTATGCTCACGTAAAATTTAAGGTCCCTTCCAAATCACCCAACAGACTAACAGAGTACCCGCCTATAAATTTCGGATCTGTTTTATTTCCATTGAACTTAGCATTAAATTCTTCATCTTCAGTATCCTAAGTTGTAGTATTATTAATCAAGAAATTATGTTGTTTTATTAAAACAAGTTTTAAGCATACAATAGCCACAATCCTGATGTCCGTTTTATTGAGATTTTCCAGCCATCGCTGTTCCAAAACGTGAGTATTAAAGTCAAAGATTTGCTTGTCTTCATTTTCCGAGAAACTTAACAGAGTATTGTCTTGTATGCCGACTATAATGATTTTGGCACTTCCTCTAGTAATCTTGCTCACAAACACTTGAAAAATGTGTTTGACGTTTTGTAATTTTGTAAAATTTATGAATATTATCATGACGGGGGTTGTTTTCCAGCCTGTGGTGTTTTTGTCAGAATGAAAAGACGATACTAGCCTTCTGTATAAGAAAATCATCATATTAATGCAAAACTACTCAAAGATCTAATTGTTATTAAATCCTACTTTAAAAATCTCAATGTTTCCCCAAATGTACTAATACTGTACTCCAAATCGAAATATAAGACTGTGTATCTCGTCTGAAAACTATCATCGGGGTACAATTTACCCCAAAGTCCTGTAATATTATTGTTGAAAATCTCATGGGGAATTGCAATGTCCATATCTAAAAATGGCATAAAATTAATTAAAAATCAATTACTTAATTATATGTCAATAAATAAATACAAAGTTACAGGAATTAAAATTATATAAACTTGCCCCGTAAAACACCAAAATCTTTAAATTCTTTGTTTTTAGTGTTTTCTCTGTAAATTAAAAAATCACAACTTTTTGGCAATTTACGAAATATTTTCAGAAAATCTTCACCAATCACAAAATTTGTAAAACTTAATAAATAAACCACACAAGTTTGCCATTTTTTTGAAATGGTAAATTGGACATTGTCACCTTTTCGTTTTTGCATTGCATTTATACAAAATTTCTTTCGGTACAAAATCAACATTTGAACCAACGTAAAAATTAGTTCAAGTGTGGAAACATCAGATAAAATTGTGTGCATTTTTGATGGCAAAGTATGAGAACCGTTTAATATTTTATTATCATTATTTATGGATTCAGTAAAATGTCTGTGGATGCATGCCTATAAGATGACAGCATTATGTGTGAATTGTGACATTTCACCCAATCGCCATTCATATACATGCTCATTAATTTTATTCGGGTCGAAGTCGAAGCATCTATTTCCAAAGGTAATCCAAGCATAATCGTATTGTAGTTGGGGTTCATTGTATTCTGGTGTCATTTGAATGGAAAGGCTCAGATCCACCAAAATTCTATGAAAGATATAAAATATGACTGACATAATGACACCAAATAGATATGACTAAATTATGAAGTTATCATAATATTATCTTTAACAGCAGGTGAAAATACTTTCCTTAATTAATGAAGGTTTTGCGGTAATAAAATTAAATTTTAACTTCAATGACTATGACAATAATTTTATTACGGTTTCGAGATACAGAAAATGTGTTCAATCAATAAATTATATAAACTGAACATTAAGCAAGTTTTTGTGTATTGCTGATATCTTCATATTCCGAATCTTTAACAGTAGTTGTAGATTCTGTGGTATCTTTAGCTTCTTCTGTAGTACTTGTCGTCGGTAGAGGAGTTGTAGTTGTAGTGGCGGTGGTTGTTGTGGTAGTGGGTGTTGTTGAAGTTGAAGTTGAAATTGATTTCTTTGGTGTACTGTTACTGCCGAATAATGTATAAGAATAAATCATATTTGTGTCCTTATTCTTAATTTGAGCAGGGAAGAATAATTTAAAGATATCCGTCGAGGAATTCAAATCCAATCCAAATGTTTCCTGAGAATTCTCTCCTGATTCATCTGAAGTGTCATCCTTTAATAGTAAAATGTCAACAACTTCATCGCTTATATCATCATCATGTTTTAAAATCTCTTCGGATGATGTAGAGAGCAAAAATAAAGGTTCGGCTTCTTCACTGGGCGTTTCCATTTCTAAATCGGATAAATCGTCAACTAGTCGTTCATCATCATTAACTTCTTCACTATCTATGTCTTGCACAGTTTTCACAGATCTCTTGTCCCTCTCGCTCAAATGGTTGTTGAGTTGGCTTTTAAAATGAGCCCCATTATTTCCTAATCTCCTTCCAAATTGACTTCTCCGATTGTTGTGATAAATAGGGAGTGGTCTGTTCCCTACTATACTCCAGAAGATTTGTCTGGAAATCAAAAACTCTTCTCCAGTGGCTGGATCTTTAACAATGAGAAAGTTTCCTGGAGAAATATTTTCACTGCCACCGTTATTGTTATTGAATATGATTCGATTTGTTCCAAAGCCAAGATCATTCGTATTGCCCCCAGTACTTGCCTCAGTAGGTCTTGGTTCAAAAACTTCCGGTGGTGGTCGTTCAGTGGCTGGGAGATTAAACCCTGGAATCACTGGTGGGGGTTGTGTTGTCGTATAACGTGACCAAGGACCACCGATTTTTGGAAAATATCCAGATCCACTTGCGGTCGAAATTAAAAGATTTGCAAGCAATATGCAAAGTAACTCTCTCATTGTTCTGATTTTTATTTAAAAAATTGCTAGACTATTGATCGAATTGAGTACCAAGAGTTGGAATGATGTGACAAGACATCTTCAACAGCATTTATATCCAACTTTTCACTAAATCTATTCTTGACAAAAAAAACCTGACTTTCATATTAGCCAGAGGTTATTTCATAGAATTGTTTGCAAAATGAAATCCAGTGGGTTACTATCTACTACTTGTGGTGTTGTGGTAAAGTTGGGTGATACAGATTACATGATGCCTACAACTTGTCTTGATAAAAAATATTAGCAATAAATAAGCGAAGTGAGATGACCAAGGAGTCAACAATTCTGGCTAAACGAGAGATGATTCATCTTTTTCAACGCATCATCGTACAACAATTCAACTCGTTGTGCTACAATTTAAATGTACACTACAAATAAGAAATAACCAAATTGCCAATATTCTATTGCTATATATGGGTTTCTTGGTAAACTCTCACGTTTTTATTGTATGTGTACATATAGTAATTGCATTGTGCGTCTTTAAGAAATAAATATGGTATGACTTGAAATATATTTGCTGGAAATCGATGTGGTTTATTGATTTGAGGCTTTTATGTATATCGATTAACATTCCTTTCTCATCAAAATATTTCAGATTTCGGATGAAAAACATAAATAACATGCAAAATTATAAAACCGGTTTAAATAATCAAGGAATTATTATTTCATAGCATTAAGGCAAGAATTGATAGCCTCATTCACTTTTAAAGCTAGCACAGGATGGTCGAGAATCAATCTGTCCAATTCCAGTGTTAATTTGACCTCTTCAAGGTAATTTACAATTCGTTTCAATTCCTCGATGCGTTTCACTGGATCTTTGATTTCTTTAGTACTATTGAACTCACATTCATATAATGTGTACAAGAGAACGGCTGTAATTTAGCAAACATTGAATTAAAAGTTATTAAATATTAAAAAACATTCATGATTTAGTTGTCACTAACCTCTATCACGGGACAATCCAGGCTGGATCTTACTCATCACGCTTAAAATTTCTTTGCAGACACTTATCATTCTCGAAGGATCCCCTCCATTTCCAACGGCATGTTTCAAAACGTTAAAGATGAGCCAACAACTTCTTCCAACTCTATTTCCCATCTTCTTAAGCACTTTGTCCACTCTTGGTCCAACACCACTCCCTTCCAGGACTTCCAACTCCCTGGAGATCTTACTAACAACGGAATCATATTTTTCTTGATCTACATTTGCTCCACAATTATCGCAAATGAAACACCAATCTTCCCCCGTCAAATAATTTGTAGTATCAATCAGTAAATTTCCATTTAAACAGCTTATGCACTTTATAGATGAATAGTAGCTTCCAAATTCAGTAGGATCAGTACAACGATTACAGAGACAGGTAAAATATTTTGTCCTAAGAAGAAATTCACGCCGTTGAATGGTAGGCATAAAGACGTCAGCATATGATGCAGAGATTATTGAGTGTTTTTTAATGGCTTTTGAAGTACGTACAATCATAATATTGTGGGGATGGGCTGTGGTGGCATGATGGGCTGTCATAAATAATAATTATACCATCTTTAAATTATTTTCTTTGCTTTAAAAACGTACTATTCGGTGTGCAATCATGAGACATTAATGCTGCTTCTGGGTACAATGCGCACATTCTGAAACAATAAAGATTTATAAACTTTGTAATAATTTTGCATTTCTATTTTCGTACTCGACCCCACCGAAGCCTTTGACTTCAAATGAATTGACATCAATGAACCCCATGCAGTGTCGAATATCATCAGCATCCTCATCTACGCCCAAAAATTCTTTCAGAAATTTGACAACATTCCCTTCTCCACGATTCCATACGTCTGTAAAATTTCGCCTTGCTTCCGTCAAATGTTCCATTGTGTTTAGTCTTGCCCATTTGTCAGGATCTCTTTTCTTCAACTACAGATCAACAATAACCAATGACAAAAGATTTGAATATGATACATGCGTTTTAGAACTTACAAGTACACATCTCAATGGATAAATTGATTCATATGCTGGATAAATTTGATCCCTGGATATTATTCTTTCCCCTATTTTCACTTTTGATGAGAAAATGGGACATTCTTGAGTAGAATGTGTTTGGTTCTATTGATATGATGAGTCAATTTTTATTATGAGTCTACTGATGAGGAATTTAAAATATTCTTTTACTCACGTTCTCACAATCTTTATTACAAAGTGGAAATGAACATTTGGAGCATCTGTACATAATTTCAGTAAGTTTTTTATGACAGCCAAGACATACAGGAAAAGTTGATCTTTTAGGACCTACAGCTAGGGGACTGAAATAATTCCAAATGAATTAATGACTTTACATTAATTAAGTGAGCCATAATTCGTAATCCATAAGTTTTAATTACGGTTCACTCATGATAATTGCCCCTTCTGGAAGATCTCTTGCAGCTACTAAATATCTTCCATATTTTTCATTTCTTTTTATGATAAAAGGTCTGCAATCTCCTTTGTGTTGATTCCAATGTTGCTTTTGGTGCAATGGGGAACAATACGATTGATTGGAACATCCTGAAATTTTATAAAATCAATTCATATGACACAAATGTAAGAATCCGATGAGCTTGTGGTGAATATGAAATTCGTGAAATTACTCACCGGAACAAATCTTTATTCCTGGTTGTTGACAGACAGGACAACTTTTCTCATCCAGTTGTAGTGAAGACATGTTGTAATTGTAAAGAGGTGACAAATGATGCTGTCAATGAAATCTGACAGTTCTTAAAAGAGATGAAGGTGGCAAATTCTTAAGAACAATTGAAGATCTATCTGTTGATGCTACAGAAGCCCCGTTCTCACTAATGACTGATAATTATTCTTCATGCACATGTTGCTTAGATTTTTGGTGTGGAACAGGTTACAAGTTGCACCAAGAGAAAAGTCAAAATACTTTAAAAGGTTTAAGTTGCTTTTTAACACTGCGGAATCGAGATATCTGCTGTAGATAAATATAGCTCAGTTTATTTTCGTGACGGAAGTTAACGTTGAGTTAATTGCGAGTGGATGCGTGTACAAAACAAATATTGTACATTCAAGTAGAAAATGTGGATTACATTAAACGGTTGAAGCGAACTGTCCCAAAACATTCGGAAAAACCAAAGAATCTCACACGTTCATTGACTACTATTAAAATCGACATCAAGAACTATATGTATAAGGCATATTCCAAAATATATATAATATTAGTATTATGCAATTATATTGTATGTATATCTCCTATTGTATGTAATTGTACTATGCAATTGGCAATTATATTACTACTACAAAATAATTTTTATTTAATTTGTTTATTACAGGAAAACATCAAATGTCTTGGAGAGCTGCTAGCCAGAGATACGTTATTCATAATGCTGACAATTTCAGTTTCAAAATGCATCCTGATAGTAAGAATATGACAGACAAAGGAACTTCTATTTATTAGCTCCCCTGAACCATTCAAAGTTTGTTTTGATAACTAAACGAAATTGAATTACATATCAACAACTTTCACACGCATTTGAAAATTTTATAATCGCGTTCTATTACAAAAGATGAATTTAGAGAACGATTAAGCTAAAAAATGTTATTTGTGAAATTTTCTTCGTTCTGATTCTTCCTCAATATCAAATGTAAGAATTGGTACAATAATTGGTGTAATATCAGGAATTTCTTTTCCTTTTTTGTGAAGTTTTCTTCCAACTAAACTAGCGGAACATACTTCAAATTCGTGGCGTTTTGGATTTGTTTTCTTTATTGAGGTGTTTTCTTAAAATGTCATGAAACTCGGAACCTTTGTTAATAATTGCATATAATAATAACTTAATTTGTGATAGATAATAAATTTACTTTTTGAGTATTTTTACCATTTATTGAAATTTTCCCACTTAAAACGAAGTATTCATGAATTGCAGAAATTCCCAGTTCCCAAGGGCCAGATTTTCGACGGTAACCTTTTGAATCTAATGTGTCAATGAGTATTAGAGCTTTTTCTTTGCACCTAATATCATCTTTATATCCAAGAAATATATATAGATCGTGAATACCCCAAATAATTATTATACTATTATTATATGATAATGATATAATTCATTTTTTTCAATTTCAAACATTTTAGCTTTTATTCAATCATGTTCATGTTTAAATACTTCATTGGCCTTATTCCTGTATCCGCCAATAAATATAAATTTTAAAGCATTTGTCTCCTTTTCGCCGAGAGTATTGTAATTTCGTAATCGTTTCTCATACGCTTTAATCCGTTTGTCCAAGTCTGAATTAATTATCTCTTGATATTCCTTCTCGCTCAACTCCGCTGTAGAAGTCTCAACAAGTTCAACAACATTATCCGACTCCACTTGTTCTGATTCTAATAAACAATCATTTATGTTTATCATGGTTTGCAGTTTTAATTTTTTTGGTCCAGGAGATACTTCGGTTTTTATAATGTCATTCTCAGTAAGTTGCACGGTACACTGAAAAAAATAATTCATTATTATTTGTTCAACAATCCGTTCCTCATCATCTGCTAATCAATGAATTTTTGGTCTTACCAACGGGTGACAACATTTTATGACTTGAATAAGTTCTCCAGCATGCCCTGGAGGAGGACACTGTACCGTGTAAAGTCGCTTGGGAAACTTTTTACATTCAGGACGAGAACAAATTTCCGTGTTGTTCAAATACATAGATCCGGGACTCCAATGCATAAAAGAATTCTGAAGCATTTTCTTTCCATCCGTCGTCAGTTCAGACAAAGGCATTTTTTGGAATTCATCTTCCCAACTTTCGCACTAAAACGTTAATAAAATCATTTTTAAATACATACAACATATAAAAATCTAATAATATACAAAAAGGTCACCTTGTATTTTCGTTTGCTGACAGTACACACCGATGTTCCCGACGAAACTTCTGAATCTTTCCATAATTCGTGCGTTTTTTTCTCGGCCTCTGTTAGACGTTTCACGAATTCCAGAATAGTTTCAGGATCCCTTTTTTGCATTTCCATCATCATCGGTCGTAATTGTAAATCCATGGAAGAACTAAAATAATACGTTTCCTGTGGCAAACAAATAATTCTTTCTAGGGAAAACACAACACGTGCAGGCTGAAATCTGTAATGTTTTTATTAGTAGGAAAAGGAAAACAAGGAATGAAACACTCTAATCATTCCCCGCCATAGAGATCTGTCCATCCGCAGCATAGAGCTATTTACTACATTCCCCCCGCATACATTCAGCATATCGTAAGTATAGAGCTTTAAATTCAGAAATTGAAATTGGATGAACTGTGAAGGCTGAAGGTGATGTGATAATAAGGATACATTTTCTGACCACTTTGTTGCGAAGCTCTTATTGTTAAATCATAAATTAATATTATCCAATATTTATTAGTATTAATTGTTTAACAATTTGTTTCCATCTTTAAATTGAACGATTGGTTGAACCCTGAACTGAACTGAATGATTCTACTGAATTTCGGCATAAAACGTGTGGGTATTTGGGTATTAAGGGGGCGGGGGAAGTTGCGCAATGGAAATTAATTACCAAGTATTAAATAAAGTATTTGCCACGAGTTATCATAATTATAATAATTTACGCCAATTATCTTCATGTAGTAATTTCTGCATACACGTATCTCATCTTAAAAAAACTCGCCAGTGAAATGTAGTTCATTTAATTTTAGTAATTCATCGCAGAGATGTATGGCTATATTATATTATTTATTCATTGTCAGTTACTTGTATCGTTGTTTTAGAATAATAAGAATGGAAATATCAGTTACGAATTACACAGGAGCATAAAGAAACATACTTCATCCCTCATACATACATGTTATATATTTCAAAGAAACATAACTAATTAAATAATAATGCCATATTGATAGCGGCTGCGAATGTAGAAAAACAAACCAAACAAACGAACAAGAAATGATATTTAAACCGTTCTTATGATTGTGTCCAGTATTTTCTAAATTCGATAATAAGCAGGAGAGTGGATCCCCTCTAAAGACAATTCTATCTTCAATAGCAGTTGTAACAGGTCCATGTTTTTCTAAATAATTCTTTACAACGTCTACATCGATAAGTCCTATGAAAGAAATCATTAATTTCACATCAAATACCTAAATTATTTGAATAATTTTACCAGTTTGTTGATGAGTAATAACATCATGTTGGAACATCGTGTAGCCATTCCCACCCGTCGCAATATATCCAGGAAGGATTACTTGATAAAGATGGTCATCTTTCAATTCCTCATACTGAGGGAACCGACAATCATTACAAGCTACATAAACTTCTTTAATTCGAGCACCATGTTTTGCACAAATGTCAACAATAACACGGAGTCCTGATACATGCAGAAAACGCTCGCTTGGTTTAACATCTGCTAAAGACACGGAAAACTCTAATGCTTTACGAAGAAATTGACCCTTTATCTCAATTAGGTCAATGGAGTCTCTATATGGAAGAACTTTATGCAGATCTTCAAGTTGGATAGAACCTATAGTACCCAAAACAGATGTGAAGGTTCCAATTTATATCGCTTACATCATTTATGCACATCTACTTTTAGTTATTACCATTTCTTAATTTTTCATCAATGGAAGCCTGAATTCCTCCTGTATCTACAAGAGCAATGGAAACATAATTCCACTGAAAATCACTTGCATAATTCAATCCCAAGTAGATTAAAGAATCTGCAAGAAGATTCCCCATGTTACACTCCGATTTTCCACAATTCGAAACTTTTCCATCGAGATAAACATGCGTCAAACCCACGATACTGTGTCGAATTTCTGTCAAGTTTTGAAGTAATGCCTCTGCATCCGAGAGTGATTCTAAATATAATTGAGTACCTCTATTTTCATTTAATCCTGTAATTAATAATTAATGTATTAATTAAGACGTGATGAGTAGTATACCATTGGGAACATTATAGTCCATTAGAATTGGATTCCCATTCCAATTTGCAGGAGACCCATCTTCCTTAAGTTCTACGTTCAAGTGACCCAAATATTTTCCAAATTGATAGTCCTTGGATCAGATCGTATTAAATAGCCAAACCATTGATGAAATTATTTTAAATACCTGTACAACCAATGACGTTCTTCCATTAGGCTTTACTATAATTCGGGGGTAATTCTCTTCGGGTATTTCTGTAGAGGGCCACGGATTTCCTATTAAAAGTAAACAATTTTTGAATGTCTCTTGATAGTGTTGAAGTATTATCCGTAAAATTACCAGTGTACATAAAAATGCTCGATTTTCCTCCCACCACAATATCTACGTCAAGTATTTTGGCAATTTCCAAGTCCTTTGAAAAACCAGCTTGACTTATTACAATAACCGTGGTCACTTTGTCTTGTTCTCTAAGCCTTTGAGCTTCTTTTTTCACAGAAATAATTTCGTCTAGAATTTCAAATTGATACACTGTAGGAGTTGTTTTTGCTTCGGCTGTAATCACTCCAACAATTCCAACAAGTAAACCTCGAATGTTTACAATCAAAGACTTTGACCACCAATTGGTGCTGAGATTGTCTGGGTAGATCAAGTTACAAACCACAACGGGTATTTTTAACGCAGTAAGAAATTCTGGAAAATTTTCCGTCTGAGCCACATCTATTTCCGTTATCCCAAGAGTCTGAAAATTCAAAGGACGGCATCTCTTCCAGTTAAATGGGTTATAAAAAATGTATTGATTGAAAATAAAGTGCTACAGTTGCTGTAAAAGACAATTGACTCAGGAAATGGGTGTCGATATGCCATCCGAAATGAGAAGATGCAATTGTGGATCCAATAAAATTCCCCGAATTTAGGATCAAAGCGTCCGGATATTTCTCCAAGATGGCATTTATCTTATCCAATAAAATAAATGTATTTTAATCATTTCATACGAAATGACAGTCCTGTTTACCTGAAAACTATGTCTGCTAAATCCTCCGAAACATTCTTGTTGTCCATCTTCAAGTTTTAAAGAATTTGTGTTAATGTTTTCTTTCTCACAGAATTCACCATCAGAATTAGTTGGAAAATAACGGGATTGTAAACATCCCAAATGAACAATAGTAAGATTAGTGCTAGATACCAATCTCGCAATTATTTGAAACAAAAATGATAATTTAAATAATGTTTTTTTGAAAATGGGGATTTGAAGCATGGCGAGAACTTCTGCTGGCCAACGAACGATAAATTGATAAATAGCAAAATGGAATGCCATTCCTTATATAGTCCATTGACCAGATAATTTTGTTCAATATGGAACTTCATTTAAAATAACGATTACGTTAGAATTTTCTTCTAAGGGTATGCAAATATTAATTCCAGTGAATCTTATCAGATTGCGGAGGACGACAAATATACTTTCGCGTTCTTCGTTATCGTTGGTAGCTGCGAGGTAGGAAAAGTACAGAATATATCAATTATATAGATACATATTTCTAGTAAACATTACAACATAACCATAAAGTATTTAATGAATTAGAATATGTGTGGAATTATAAAGGAATAAAATAATATTTATTTTTTTATATAAGCATATGTCATTATTTATTGAAATTGCTGATGAAGTGATGACTATAATAGTAAAGTAGTAAATCCAAATTAACTAATACTACTAAAATAGTATCAATATCATCTCAATGTCTGGAAGAAATATTTTTTGAAATCAATTAATGAGTTAAATTTACAGTTTTTATCCAATAGGTCGTCATTACTAGAGTCGTTTGAAATGAGAACAGAATTCCAACCCGATGCTTTGGCTCCGAGAAAATCCAATTCATAATTATCTCCAATATGAAGACATTTGTTCCCTTCGATAACGTCATTCTTGAGTTCAATCTTTGAGAAGCTCATTAAAGCTTTTCTGAAAATTTCTTGAGATGGTTTACTAACTTTAACTTCATGGGATAAAATGATAAGATCGAAGAACTCAGAAATGGAAAGCTCCTTCAGAATTCCTCTTAAACGGGGATCAAAATTTGATATTATTCCAATGCGTAATTTTGAATTTTTAATATCTTCAAGAAGTTCTTTCGCTCCTGGCCTCAATTGCCAACATTCAACAGTTCTAAAATGGTCGATTAGTTCCAATGCAATTGTATGTAATTGTGGTTTAAATTTTTCCCCAACGCCACTGCCCTGTTAAGAAAATGTAACTTGTCATTAATTACTGATTAATTAAACGTAACGTAAGATAACAAAATCAATGTACCACAAATGTTCCTACGACAAATTGTGTCCACCAAGTCTTCCAACATTTTCCAAAATGAGGTTCATTTTGATTCAAGAGTGTCCATTGATTTTTAAACGATTTCTTTAATTCTTCTTCATTCGTATGGATTCCATGTCGGGAGGCAATCTCAGCGTAAATTTGAGCAGGAGGTTTACGAAATTGCAGGAGAGTTCCTGTAGCGTCAAATGTAATCAGTTTAAGGCCGTATTTGTTAATCATTGTATTATTATTTTTCGGAGAGAATCCTAAAAGTACTTTACGACGATATGAATTTACCGGACCCTCATTGGACAATAAGTTCTCGATTCAAACCGGCTATGTGCTAGAAAACTGAATGAAATCGAAAGAATATTTTCTAAACTTTTTGTAATGTAGCTCCATGTCCATCCACATTTATTATTTAACTCATCCTATGTCAATTTATTGTTTATCATGCAGTGTAAATTAACGTTTGGTCGTTTATCATGTGCTGGTAGCTGGTGTATCCAAGATTTATTATACTGAATTAATGAACTTTAGCAACCATTTAAATCTTTACCTACAATAATTTTTAAGAATAATTTTGTGAATATTGATACAATTATAAGATTTTTATTCTCTAGATTTAATTTGCAGGTAGCTTTAGAGAATCCCACAGCAATCTTCTGGATTTGTGGGGTTCCACTTCAATAGAAG
>JAQFZB010000471.1:0-13859 GCA_034695165.1 Desoria trispinata | reverse complement strand
TCATGTTCAAATAAATCATTATATTATTTAAATGTCCAGATGTAAACTAACTGCAGATGTTCTTGTATTCTTATTTCATTGCATATTGACATCAACAATGGATCCCGTTTTTGTTTTCTGGAATACAATAGTTGTCCAGCAGATGCATTTCTCAAATTTTTCGTCTCAAATTCACACATTACCCCAACTATCATATTAAGTAAATCTCCGACCCTATATACTAATACGTTCAGATATGTCATTCAGGTTCAAGGCCAAGGGAGATTTTTACTATAAAGGGATATTTTATGCATATCTTAATTTGTTAATTTTGAGGAACAACTCATACATTTACTATTTATAGGCTCTGCGGTAGTTAAAATCATTGTATTCTAATTTCTAATGTTTTCTTTGTCCTATTGGAAACTGAAATACATAATATATCTGTTTGCTACACGTTATAATTTGGTTTTGGTTGGCAACTGGCAACGTGCACAGTAGAACAGATCGCAATGAAATTATAGTAAGCGTAGCTCAATTGAACTTTACTTAAAAGAAAAATTTAAAAAAGGATATTTATTTCATTTTGCTAAAAATGCACCTTCGTAATAATTTCATTTTATTTAATTAATGTTGCAGTAAGAAAAAATTTTCAATACATATTATGCATAGATTAATTACGAATTATTGCATAAAGATAATTTTCAATTGTCATCATCGATTATCTAAATATTTTAATTTTTAACTGTGTATTTTTTATCATAATTTTATATTGAAGAAAAAACATGTTATAAAAAATTTTGAAATTCAAACTTTACTATTTTAATCTTTACGTTAAATTTAAATTTAAATACAAATATTAGACAATTCACAATTACGTAAGTAAGTAAAAGCTGAATTTAATTATTTGTTTTAACAAATATGTTACAAAATATATCATATTTAACAGAATATAATTTTTAGTAATTTATAATTAAAATAAAAGGTTCTACGTCCACTATATTTGTATTCACGCCCCTCCCAACCAATGATAATTTCAGCACGGCAACAACGCTATAAAAAAATAAAGGAAACTGAATCATCTGTTCTCTTCATCCAACACCAAAACAAATTGTGTTCAGAGTTTATTTTATGGTTCATATAATATGTACAGTTGTTGTGAGTTCACAGGACAACAACACAGGGAACTTCAAGAAGGTCAACCCTTTAAAACACTTGAATAACTTCCAAATTTATTTAAATCCAAGATAACTTCATTAACTGTGTTTATTTATCTTCTGTCAGTAGTTTGCAAATACGGACACATGAACTATAACAACATACACGAGACGTAGATAATAAATAGATAACGTTCATTTTTCTACGTACTACATATAACTTATCTTTAGTTTTTGATCATTTAAATTCACAAAGCTCCATTACCATTTCCCAATAAGTTTATATTTATTATACATGGTTTAATCCGAGAGTTGTTATTTTTTATTGCGTGTTATTTTATTCAAGTGATAATGAAATCATAATGCTAATTTTTTGCTGACATTATTATAATATTATTGAGTTGAGTTGGTCTTAATTATGTTGCTGGACATTGACACTACTCCTCCTAGATAAGATAATAAAGCTCAACAAAAAAAATGATAAAAATCCATTACTAAACACAAAAATACAGTTATCCATACATTATTGACTTGTTGACGTTTTGTTGGCTGGTGACGTTGTTATTTAAATTAAATCTTACACAGCAAAAATTATTTTATATCCTAGTTTGTAGTTAGATTTAATTTATCTTGACTGAGTTTATTTTAATCCGAATAGTAGTAACAATTTTAAATTTGGAGAAAGTCAGATATTTATTTTCTGTATTTTTCTAGTAATCATCTTGTAGGGGAAGGGAAATTGTAAATAAATTATAGCTTTTATGGAAGAGTACATTAGACGCTGTCGATCTGTCCCTTGATCGTTGACCCAATCAAATGAGATTTAAATTAAAGGGAAACAACAGCAGTAGGTTGTGGTGTTCTGGTAATTTTTGATAGCTTCAGCTGCTATCTATATATTTGTTGTGGGGCGAAGAAAATTGCTAATTGTCAAGATGTCGGCGGATAGTTTGCGAAAGGGAGTGATAACTAAAGTACCTGGGAATAGTGTCAGGCCTCAGGCAGTCTCTGAGAAAACATTCATGGAAAGTGTTGCTGGACTCATTAACGAGGTAGGACTAACCCCTCAGGTAAGCTCAATATTTATTGTTACAATTTATTTTACTTATTTTAACCATCACCACTATTATTATTAGCATAGCAATAGCACGTCGTCTTTATTAAGGCGGTGACGATGACGAGAAAAGACGTAATAGATATAGATAAAATCATATAGAATATAGAACAGAATTCGAATTTTATATCCCTTTAATAGGATTGATTAGTATCGTTCCAATTGAATACTGTGTTGATTGACGTAGTATTATCCATTGTTAATTATTTTTAAATTCTACCACAAACAAAAACAACAAAGACCAAGAAATATTAAACTAAAATTTAAACAATAGATCGTCACAATGAAATATATGGTTTCATTGTCACGATACTTCATATAAATATCAAAAACAAGTGCCAAATTCAATAAAATCAAAGTCATTGTCCAATACTAACATAATTTTTTAATGCGAAGAAAGATTCTCAGAACAATTGCAATTGCTTTATTTATGTTTTTATGATTAAGAGGAAAGGAATACTATTTTTCAAAATATTTATATTTGTATTTTTATATTTCAGCCTTACGGACACAGTGACGACGCTGAGAATATGGTGACCTGGGCAAAATTTGGAACATCAAATCCCTCTGACCTGAAAGGAATCAAGGGGTTGACTTCAAAACAAGATTCTTTACAACATTCATCTCCCCTGCTACTAACAGTTGGTTATCCAGGGGGTGTTCAGATGTGGGCTATCAGTGTCAACAGTGAAGCAAATGAAATTTTCTCATGGAAAAGACCATCTGTTAAAATGTTTCAACTTCTCGCAAATCCAAATATTAATGAGAGGGATCAACATCGAAGCTCAAGACCGATTGCAATCTTTTGTGAAAGCTCAGGAAATTCCAATTACGTCTCATTCATGTCTTTGAGAACTGGTGAAACTCTCAGATCATCAAAGTACATACAAACTGTATTGGATATAGTTGCAAATCCTGTGGCTATTGCTGTTTCCTTTCTCGATAAAATCATTGTCATAGATCCTGGAACATTTGATACAAAGGTGACGATCTCACAACTTGGAACAATTCCAAATGCCCCCACCCATAATCCTATGTCATTAGGTCCAACTTGGTTGGCCTATACAGATCGACGTCTATTTCCCCGATATCAGTCCGGAGGTGGTGTAGAGATAGCTGGAAGTTTATCTTACACTGCATCTATGCTATACGCAGCAAAGAGCTTGACGAAAGGTCTTAAAGGGTTGGGTGAAACTGTTGCAAGCAGTATAACAGGCCATCGTGTTCCTGGGAGAAATGAGAACGTTGCACCAGAACCTGGAATTGTCACTGTTATCAATTTGACGGATATCAAACCAGGTGAATTTTGTCTGAGTGATACTTCTACTGGGAATTCAGCAATGCATGCCCCCGTGATTGCTCATTTTGTTGCACATCGTCAAAGTCCGGTATCATCATTGAGCTTTGATCCATCAGGGATTCTTCTTGTTACTGCCGATAGACAAGGCCATGACTTTAATGTCTTTCGAATTCATCCTCATCCCCTCAGCTCAGATTTGGGGAGTGTTCAACATTTATACGTTCTCCATAGAGGAGACACTGTGGCAAAAGTTCAAAGTATCTCATTTGCTCCAGATTCTCGTTGGGTTGCTGTAAGTACCCTTCGTGGGACTACCCATGTTTTTCCAATTACTGCATATGGTGGACCAATCAGTGCAAGGACCCATACATCTCATAAAGTAGTCAATCGTTTGAGTCGGTTCCATAGAACGGCTGGTTTAGACGATGCTCCCACCTCTGGTCGGCATAGTCCAGGTCCAACAACTGGTTTTGGAAACACGGCTCCAAACAATATTGCTACGGGTGTAAAAACATGCGAGATATCGCAACCGATCCATGCATTCAGTGGAACTGGACCCACACCATTTGCCCACCCTCTTACAGTTCCACCAATGGCCCAATTACGGCAGGATATTTCTGGATTATCTTCCACTTCACCACGAAGTTCACCACCTGTAACAAAAGCCAAGACATTTTTACAAGAGGAGAGATGTATTGTTGTTTCTATTTTTGGTGAACCTCGGAGTCAACCGGTTTTTAATCAAGCTATTGTGCCAGGATGCGATAAACGAAAAAAATCCGCCGTTGATTCTCTCTTTGTTATGACATGCTTTGGAAATTTGATTGAGTATTCGCTGGATCCGAAACCTTCTCCGGGTAATTATTTTTCTTTTTGTCATCTCATTGTACGGACTAATCTTACGGAAAGTCAAGGACAAGTATAATTCCTAATTGGCTTTCTGAGGGATGAAGTCTTCTTTTGCTCATTGTTTATAATTGTGTCTTAGTCAGCCAAACTACGCAATACAGATATTTCATGTTAACTTATATTGTCCTCATTTTCAGAATCTCTACAACGAAATAACTTGCATGGAAGAATTTCAGATGACACGTCCATCGAACTAACAGTCCATGCTAAGGTTCAATGGAAATTGACAAAGCCATCATTCACCAAAGAGCTTCAACCCCCTCTTCAACCAAACAATATTCTTATCAATGCTAATTCCTCCTCAGACTTGCATTCTGGTATAAAGCATGATTTAGATCACAATTCAGAGGAACGATGGCTCTCCCAAGTAGAAATCACAACTCATCATGGGCCTCATAGACGATTGTGGATGGGGCCTCAATTCACCTTCAAAGTTTTCAGCCCTTCTTTGTAAGTTTTGTTTAACTACCAATTTCAAAACTACGATTTTTAAACTACCTGACAATATAATTAATTACTTATTGCTGACATGTAAATATTGATAATTTTTTTAGACTTCCGGGAATTCCGAAGATCGGTATACATGACATTGAGACCGTTGAAGTAAATGTGACTAATCGACCAGCCAGATCTAATCCGGTTAATATGCCCGTGTACTCATCGTTGCTGCCTTTTGTTATTGAAGATAGTTCTGGAAGTAAGACAAGTTTTTCTACCTGTTAATTAAAATGTAAATCTTGAAATATAATGTGTAATAAACATGTAATTTTTGGAATCTCCAGGTAGCTTGGAACAGTCACCTCGTCTCGCCGATCCTTATTGCCAATCAGATGCTGTCGTAGTTAACAATGATTCATTGATAAAGGAAAACATTGCTGAAGCAATGATGGAAAATGCTGGCTTAAGTCCACGAGAAACAGGTAGAAACCAATATGTTAACTTTATTATTAAAGATGGCTTATTGTAATTTTTTATATCGTATGTATTTTAAATATCTAAAAGGGGGTTGTCAAAGTCAAGGACTTGGAAGTTGTGATGATCTTAGTTCAGGAAGCAGTATAGATTCCTCAAGCCAGGCATCCGGTGACGTTCCACTTGTTTCTTCGTATTGCATAGACGCTGGATTTCCTTTCCCAGATTAATGACGATTACGATATAAATCGTTTTACCTAATTTTCACCAAGTTTTTGTTATCATATATTTTAAAAAAACACCTAAATTGTTATCAAATAATGAAATCATATAATTATGCATTGTTTGACCTGCAAAAATGTTTTATTGCGCAATACGATTTTTATTTATATAATTAGAATTATTCGTTCGCATAAAATATTTAAACCCTGACAGATAATAAAGTAAACGTCTTTTGACATTATATAAATTAAATCAAACTGTCCGGTTCACTAAAATCTATTCTCAATTATCAATAACGCGGACAAACTCATAATATAATAAATAATATTAATTAAAAAGAATTAATTGCTGAGAATGTTAGAAAAAAATAAAGATATAAAGTGATTAACCGAAATTGTCAAATTATCAAATTATGTTATAATTTTAATTTAGAGTTGGCATTATTTCATGTTCATGCAATGTAGTGGACGTCTGTAGCATTAAGCTTTGATTTGAGCATGAGAATTTTTGTAGTTTCATTTTACTATACAGCCAGAGCCAGTCCCAGTAGGAGTATTGATTGATAAAAAGGATTTTTCTATGAAAAATTCATCCCATGTAAAAGTATGCTTAGACAGAGGCAGAGAGTAAAATAACGCGATATAATAAAAAATAAAAGCAATGTATTGATAAAACAACGGATACAAGGGAAGGAGAGTAACAATAAGCACGTGAGACTGAGTTTGTTGAACGGATGCATGACATTTCCTCTCTGACACTTCCGTCCAATTCATTGTTGCATGTCTTCCTAATGCATAATACACTATTTTTATACAACAACACACCAACATTTCCATGAAACTGGAATTATTCTTTATTTTTACCTATACCTACACCATCAACATGGACGTCATGGGCTCTCCAGAGTCTTTTCTGTTCTCAGTCTCAATTATGTCACGACTGAGGAGGACTGACGACAATTCTCATGTTATATGAATAATATTCGCACACAGTTCTCCATACTCTCCTTAAAAGTCCTTTATTGCAGTATCATATCACTATCACGTACTTATTGTTATGATCCAGAAAACTTTTCCTAAAATCTTAAGTAATTGTCCAGGAAGATTTAGATTTGATTAAAATTGTAATTTACCACCACTTGAATTGATTATAAAATTAGATTTGTCTGGAATTATTTCCAATAAATTTAACGATTATAGACTCAATATGGACAATAAATGAAATTTAACAACATTTTTATATACGAGCACTTCACTCGATGAACCATAATATTGTTATATATAAAAGTCTTTATTGAAATAAGAATGTGATTTACAAAATCAAATCAAATTCTTTACAACTCAATTCAATCAAATCATAGAAAATCGGTTCAACATGTAAAAACATAACTCAGAACAAATGAAACGACAAGAACAAGAGTAGTACAATATTCTAAATTCTAATATTCGTACTATTTGCGTGTTATTTGTATTTTATTTTCAACAAAAAATATTCATCAGTCCGTGACCTACCAGACGAGATAGAATGATGAGAGTTATTTTTGATAAAATTCCGACAAAAGATAGCTAGGGCTGGTTGGGAATTGCATGTAAAATTGTGAATCTGAATTGAATGTTGAATATGCTTTTGCTTCGATGCTTTGGCTTTGCGTTTAAATCGAATCCTCAATGAATTTACTCATGCACATAAATTTTACTATTTCTGTGCTGTCATTTTTTAAACTTCCCTTTCACAAATAAATTCTGTTTATTTTCATTCATAAATCAAATATAGCTTTGAATTTTGAAATATAAACATTTCTAGATATATCTATATCTCTACGTTCACCTCTAAACTAATTGGCATTTGACATACTATACATTGGAATTTTTACTAATCTTATATCTTATCCATAATTAATTCATAATTTCAATTTCTGGAGGAAAGTATAAAAAATAATTAATTTTTATTTGAAGAGAAATAAAAATTCCTATTTTTATTCAATAGATATGAAAAGATTCAAACTGTAATTAATTTCCCTGATGCAGAACGCCTACATCATAATCATGGACAATGCACGTAATATCATATGCGGATGTAGAAGTGGAGAATGAATAATAATATTGAAAAAGATTTTTGCTTTCTTTTGAAGAAGATTGAATCGATTTCCGGGGTTAGCACTCCATTAGTTGGCACCCAACAAGGATAACCGAGACGCTACTACTATTCTTCCTTCCTGTTCTTATACAACTCTTCTATGTAGAAAACATATCTTTTGAGAGAGCAAAAGAAAACTTACAAGATTTTCTCCCAAGACCAAAGGACTATGTGGAGGCAGCAAGTCTATCTCTAGCAAATAGTAAATCCCATCTGCCTGCAGCAGTAAATGTGACGGACGCATTATGTTATATACAAAACAAAACTTTTACATAAAGATGAATACAAACCAGTCTGCAAAGAAATAAATCTATGCAAAATGCATACAACCAAAACCAAGTACTTCCAATGATTATGGGGCTGTTTTAGTTGGCTATTTTAAAATGTATCATTTTGATAACAATAAAATTCATTTATTTTAATATTGAAATTGGTATTTATATATATATCGACAAAATCCAAAGTCCCAAGTCCTTGATAGGACACCCAATATCATTGGAATGGTAGTTTAAATTAAACTTTTCCAGCAACCTATGACTTCTAGGTAGCGTAGGCCTGATAGTGACATTTTATTAGCCTGGATGATATGAGGACCCATTTCCAGAATTTGATCTCTGCTACGATATAACCTTCTATTGCCATGTGTGAAAACATAATTCAATAAAGTTTATCCGTTCTAGTTCTAGAGCTATAGTTATATGGTGCAATGATATTAGACGGACAGACAGGGATATTATTCGTTCAAACAAATCCCAGCAGGAAAGTAATTGAGAACCTGTAGCAAAGAAAGCTTAAACTTCTTTAAAGTATTCCCAGCAGGCGTCATTTTTCTTTTATGACGTAAAATAATAATTTCGTTTTTCACTTTCACAAAGAAACGTTTTGAAATCAGTTTCAATCAAAGAATAACAATTGGGGAAAAAATGAAAGTTGATTAATTGATCCTTAAAATTTCAACATATCACTAACATGTTGTGGTTTTTTTCGTTTTTTTTTCATTAGATGACTTTCTGTTAATTGGAGATTGAGTTTGACTTTTGATTTGTGTACAATATTGTGATATAGAGGAGTATTTGACTATTGCTTTGTTTATGGACGAGGTGAGGTAAAACAAACTGAGATAATTTCATGGCAATAATAATAATGGATTTGCTAATACTGCTCATGATATATGTTATGCACTGGTTGAGCAGTTGTATTATAACAATACGTAGGAAAAAGGATTACATACTATATATTTGATAGGTTCATTGGGGGGCTGGATATACACTGTATTGATGTGATATGGTGGACGGGAAATAATTGTATTTAAAATCCAGTATGTCTGTATGTGTATAACATGCATGCGTGTTGTTTTGTTAAAAAACCAAAGCATCATTTCCGTCGTCTTTTTTGGACATATATTTCCCGACTTTTTTCTAAACTGGTTGATTTCTCTTGTGAATGTAGAGTAGTATACATCTTCCTGCTACTGCTCCTGACGAAAACATAAAATAATATTTCATCATCTCATCTCCTCTTTGGATATATTGTTTAGAAGTTTGTGGGCGCAGATTTATAGGAATCAATATAATACTGAGAGTTATAGAGGGACGATATTTTAGAGAGTTTGACTCTCTCCAGCATCCATCCAGATCCAGCATAGCAGTAGGAGAAGGAAAGCAGTATAGGATGAGATCATGGAGATGAAGAGTACTGGAGAATAGTATTATGGAAGTGGTTTCCTTTCCTTTGGTTGGTGACACATCAAAGAAATACGAAATATACGGCTGAAGAAAATATTCTCTACACATCATCATCGAATGTTTCCTTCCTCCGGTTTTCCGAGAGAGACAGCAGCAGAGCTTCCCGATAGACATCATCATACGCACTTTATATACTGAAGTGGAGAGATATGAGAGAAAGCCCAGGAAAAATAGGGACTCCAAAGTAGTGGTCTTCTTCTTCTTCTGGTGATGGTGATGGTGAGTCCAACAGGTGTATATAGAATTCTGTTAGTGGTTTTGGTTTCCTTGATTTCCCAGTCTTTCGTAAGTGCTTTCCATGAAAACGATTTCAATCCTCAATCTCTTTCTCCCCACCAACCACCATCCTCCATCATCTATTTATGGAAACCAAAACGAAAGTTGAAAACATTATTATATTATTTAGTTTCCTCTCATGATGATCATCAACATGATGCATCCCCTGTCCATGTCCTCCTCCTCTGTCTTCTGTGGACATTGAAACAGGATTCTTCATCAATTTACTGTGATTTGAGTATATACTAAATATACAACAGCTACACGTGTTGCTCCTCTCACTCTAATATCAGTATCATCTAATTCCTCAAGAAAAGATCCACTTTACAAAAGTCATTAATAAGGTAAGCACATTTTATGAATTATCTAAACTTTAACTCATCTGGAAAATTCTCTTCTGGAAGAAAACTTTCTTTCATCTTTCTTCCTTCTTGGTTGGAATATCAAAGCTGTGTAGAAAAGGTTATAATCATCATCTCATCTTCAATCTTCAGCATAGATACCATATAGTATTAGCACAGATAGTTCCTGCTACCTATACCTACCTACTTATGAGATTTCTCAATCTCAGTAAACTTTTCCTTTCCCCAGCCCAGATATATAGAAAGAAGAGAAGAAACCAAAACCCAATGTTTATTTTTCTAGTTCCTGCATAAAAATTGCAAATTGCAATTCCTCATGATTATGATTGAAATTGAATTTTGAAATGATATTTATAGTATTGAAGTATGATTATGTGAGTTTTACAATTAGATTGAGTTTTGAGCTATTGAACAAGTATTGGAATCCATGCACTGATCCACTATATAGTAAATATAAATGGGTAGTAGTATATATAGACAGGGGAAAGTTGAAATTAAAGTGATGTTCTTTTAAGGAAGGGTTCATAAATAGGAAGGGAAGAAGCTAGTTAGATATAGAGGAGACAGAGGAAGACAGAGATTTCATGAGATTCTCATCATGAAACATATGTAGAGGTATATATATAAATATATACATAAGCTGGTGATGCTGATGTTATGTTGCTTCCTACTACTTTTCCCTTTCCACTACTCATCTCAATTTGAATATTGAATTCTGCCTGAAGATGTACTTCACAGAGTAACTCTTCCTTCCTCCTCTTGTCTACTTATTACAAGGCTCATATACTAAAAGTATTCTGTGAATACAGAATGTTATATGGGTGGACTGGACTTTGGGACTGAAAGGTGAAATTGGATTGCATAATTAAATGTTGATGGATGGTAAAAGGGAAGTTGTGTTAGTTGCAGAGCAGGTGTTTAATTCAATGCTAGATGACATATAGACATTTTCTGTTCTCTTTAATTTGGGTGTAGAGAGGGTGAAAGTGGGAAGAAATAAGGTTCCCAAAATGCAATGCCAATGCCATTGGCTGTAGTAGTACTACGTGCTCTTCTTGTTACTCTAATGAAAAAGATAATCCCACTTGGGCCTCTTCCTACATTCTACAGTTTAAACAAACTTCCATATGCATATATATACCCATATACTTCAACACTTTCTCCCATTTTACTACTATAAGCTTTATTAATCCATGCATATGGCGACATGGCTATATGGGCTACAGTCTCTATAATATTGGTCGCTTATTCATTTCATTTTTCCTTGGATGCATTATGCTCTGATGTTGTAGTTTCAAAAAAGTTTGTGCGTGTCTATAATATGTGTAGTGTGGTGTGAAGTATATAGGACAAGATGGATTGGATTATGTATAGAACGTGTTGTCTCTCTTGTAGTTTCCCATGGATGGAATACCTGTCTCTCGTCAAAAGAAAGGCAACCCCTGCCCATATCCCTCCATTACGTCCATCTCTACTGTCTTACTATTATACAAATTTAACCATTACAGCTAATAATGGATAGGAATTTAATATGTACGTACGTACGTAGTGAATGTAATGTAAGCGAGAGGCCTTCCTTTCTCGCTTTTAGTTTTCTCCATCTCCCCATTATTCTTATGAAGTGTTTTCTTTAATGTCTATATGTGCCATAGATATATAGTTAACTGCTGGGTATTATACGAGTATAGCTAAGCCCTGAAATTTTCATTGAGGACCCCTGCCTTGAAAAAAAACATGTAGAATATTGAGAATATCATTGTAAATGTAAACTACAGATTCCATGAATTGAAGTTCATTCTCTGTGTTGTTTCTTAGTTGGACACATAACGATGTTATCTGTGTGTGTGTATTGAAAAATGGCATGATCATCATATCATCGAGTATTTTCCCCCAACTGTAGTAGTGTAGAGGTGTAGGTTCGTAAGTTCAATAATAACATCCTATGTGTTTCAGTGTTTCTGTATATATGTGTATCGGAGCAATGAACCGAATCATTGAATTCTGTTTGGTTTACGTGTGGCTAGTGATTATTATGACATGGGGTTCTTGAGCTTGGTAGTCATTCCGTGTGTTATATATGTTTTTGAGCGTGGTAGTCTTGTGGGGTCTTTGTATAAAGACATCGCTGAGGAAGCAGAGGGTTTGTAGCGCAAGAGCAAGCTGTTGAAGATGATTCCATGGATGCTTTCTTAAGCTGAGTGACAGACACCCCTATGTTCTACTACCATACCACTAGCTCCTCTTCTTTCTCTCCTTTAGCATCCAACGCAACTATCAACTGGAAACTATTTCAAAGCAACATGATAAAAGCAAACCTTTTGTGAACAAAACCAAGCGGAATCCGTTGCTGAACTCCAGAGACTGTCTAGGGAGCCTCTTTGAGAAATCAGGTCTCTCTGCTGCTCCAATGGAAGCTTCTAAGTACAACAGTACTACTACTACAGGTATCACACAACCACAACATAAGATCCTGGAAACTTTCCCTACCCCACAAACTATATGGAGTAGAAAGCATAAACTGTTTTCCCTCCTCGTAAACACATTCCTTTAACTACCTCTACTACGAAGAATGTATTGCTATCTGCATAGCCATATCACAAAACTACTATCTTAAAGTAATATCATCTCTACATCATATCATCACATCATTTCTCTTCCTCTGGAATATTTCCATAGGAATAAGAAAGTGCAACAGGCTTCAGTGGACAGATATTTTTTAAACTAAAACTGAAAATTATTACACATTACAAGCTCCTTTTCCTCCTTAAAGTGTACTACGAATGCTGCTGAGCTCTTCTAAATTTCTATTGCTGAGCTGCCGAAGCTGACAGAGAGCACAAGCCCCAGACCACCACAGGACATCCCACAATCGATTATTTTTCATAAAGCCATTTTCACTCAGCCTTGTATACTCTGCTGCAAGACTCTAGCTCTGCCAACAACATCCACTTTCACTCTACTTCTAATGGAATCGAAAGTAAAAGTGAAATTAAAGCGAAGCGATGCGAAAACCATTTCATAGTTCAAGAATCATGTAGAATGATCCACAACGGGAAAAAGGTAAGTTTTATACTTTTTACTATGACAAAAGGATTTGAGATCATTTCACTGCATACGTAGAGACATTACATTACACAGATAACTCATTATCCCATGGCTATATGGCTATATGCTATGGGATATAGTTATATAGTTACATTGGACACTCGTATAGACTACTATCAAATATGACAGTTTATTTAGAAGCATTTATCACAACTACATTGTAATTATATTTTTGCTGCATTTGGCGTGGTTCGTTTTTATTCTCTTCGTCAGTCATCTACACTAAATGCCAGTGTTTTTTGATACATTTTTTTTAACTATGTATGTCTGCGTCTGTTCCTGTCCTCTTCTATACACACAGTATGTCTGCTTTAAATTCTTCATGCATGACTAAAACCATAAACTAAAGGGATTATTATCTCTGCCTGGCTTTCCTATATTCTAACTATAAACTATATTTTCTCTCTATGTATAAGCGAAAACTTCTAGCAAAATAAACTTACTATGATTTCAAATACCTTTCAAAAAGCCTTTTGCTTTTGCTTGTGAGATGTTATATATATAGTGTTGTGTTATGGAACACCCTGTAGATCCTGCTTCAGTGTAAATGTTGATATTAGGGATGGAGCAGAGATGCAACAATCAATCTCCATGATGATGTACACAATCCTCCATCCAAAAGATCATCTCAATTGAAATGTA
>JAQFZB010000470.1:0-13885 GCA_034695165.1 Desoria trispinata | reverse complement strand
ACATTTAACGAGCACGTTTTAACAACTCTATCTCAAATTCAGAAGCAACTAAACATACATGGAGAACTGTTAAAAAACTATTATCCAACTCTTCCGAAAATTGTTCAATAATTGGATTGTATTTCAAATAGGTTTCAAATAATTTGTCAAACATTGGGGGAAGAGATTATAAAGAAACTGTAACAGGAGCTTTGATGGGACTGATTTCAAATGAATTAGCTGCGGAATTTTGTTGGGAAGGAATTCGAAAATTAAACGAAAATTAAAATTAATTAATTCGAAACGATTAAACTCATCTTGTTTCATAGTAATCAATTTAATGAAATTTAATTCCTTTTAATTTAGAGGCCGTTCGAATGAATCCATTGGCTGCAGGTGTCACTGACGTACAATTGAAGACTAAAGCATCTTCTTGGATTCAACATGCCTCAGATAGGGTTAAATCGACAACAAAAGGTACGCATATAATTTTCAGTTGTGATTCAGTAATCGAAAGTACAACTAAAGAATCTATACTTTTATAGGACGAGCCAAGGATAATCAGTCGATGCAGCAAACATAGACAACCAATTAATTTGGCAAATTTTGTAATTTGAGGTGTTTTGTACGAATAAAAAGTAATTTAAAAAACTAAATTTGAATTCTGGCGGTGGATTTATTTTTAAAATATACAGTAATATGTAAGACTAAATACTGCGGCACTTGTCATAAAGACATCTTCGTAAGGTCAGAATTTCATCCTAACATGGTCGTTTATAAGAAGTCTATAGGATGTTAATTCAGCGGACGTTCGCTAATCCTAAAGTTGTCCGATAGACAACAGTCGTCTTGCATATGATGTCTTATAGACTTACTGATTTCCAATAAATGATGTCGTTTGGAACAAATTTAGACAAGTTGAGGTGGATTGGGCTATTTTTGTTTAAATTTTATAACACACAGAGCCAGATAAACTCTGTTTCTGATGTCTGATCTTCTTATGTTTTATTTTTTACTTTGGAATTCATACCTTTGTCTTTATTATTTTAAACAGTCAGAACAGAAGCCAGTTTTTGAGAATTTAATAAAAGAAGCTAGGACGAAATAATAACTTGAACAAGAGAATATGCACATTCCGATTTCAGTAAAAGTGTTTTATGTAATTGTAGTTATGTACTTAATTCTAGATGCTTTTAAATATTAATATAGCATAAAACGATAGAATATTCATCATATACCAAAGAAAACCAAATAAACGTTCCCGTTACAGTTTCCTGAAGAAATAAATGCTGGAGATAATTTAAAAGTTGAGCAGAAGAGAAAGTAAGAATTCCTTTAGACTTGCTGCACTTTCCATTTCAGTATGATGTGGTGGGCGACCTTTGGAACAAACATTGAGGGGGAGGATTAAGTGCATATGGGTATTATTATATAAAGTGCACCTCAGACAGAAGAAGGAAATGTGCCTCAGAGAATGAGTGAGAGTTCCGAAATAACCATTAAATATTTAAAAGGTAAAAGAGAATATTTGCGTCCATATCCCCCATACAGATAGTAAGTCTTGTAATAATACATTACGAATTATGATTATTAATATGTACATTTTAAAAATGATAATTAATTAGTGATAGTCTATAGAATAGCTTGTTTTTCGAAACCACCACTGCCATTATTCCAAGTGACAACACCACCACTGCTCCCATTCCCACAATGATTGATAGCTAGAAGAGCAGTTTCTTTTGTTGTCGTCAAACTTGCTCTTGGGACAGGTATTGGGGTCACGGCGACATGTTTATCTTGATTATTACTCCTGAAGACGACATGATTTGTCGTTTCATTAAGTAATAAAGCGGCATTCTCTGTACCGCAGGAGCTTCCTTTCCGCTCTCCTGCGCAACTGATTTCTCCGCCGACAACGATTCCACTGGGGGATCCTATTTGAATGGCTGACTGCCGGGGCTTGCAGTTTGGGGAACCGTTTGTTCCGTGACCTGGATTTACATTTCAATATTATTGACTCATGCTATATTAAATATGTATGCATGTTCAGTAACAGTAATGTTCACAAAAGGTCAAATGTTAACATGAAATAAGAGGTTCACTTACCCGTAGGAAAAAGAAACTTGCATTGAATGACCTTCCTAAAAGCTTTTCTGAAATTCTCCGACAGGACTGAATAAATCAATGGATTGACACATGAATTCATGTATCCGAGTACATGTGCTGTTATCTGAATGGCGACAGATAAGTCCGTAATCTCATAGAGTTTTAAACTCTTTAAGAGTAATACAACTTGAATGGGAAGCCAACAGATAGCAAAAACACCCACGACAACGACAACCATACGGGTGACACGTTTCTTGCCCCTTAGGCTTCTTCCAGAGGATCCTGCAGCAGCTGATTTCCACAGACGAAATAACATTCCAAAATAAAGGAGACAGATTATGGCGAGAGGTATGGCGTAGGATGTAAGCATAAAGGATATTTGAAATGCTGCATGATTATATTCCGGATTGAATGTACAAGCTGCGTGACTCTCGTAGGCGTATCTGTAAGTGATTAGAAAACATACAAAAATTATCAATCTGTGTTAGTGAAAGTTTTATTTCCGAATCAATACTTCTAATACTTTTCTTTCGTATGAATAATGAAGAAGTGTCATCGTACTCTGATCTCAAACTGAGATGTTGAGAAATGTTTGAAAGTATTTCTCATATCAAAATATTCCTATGAATAACATTCCCGTGTCTTTTAGTACTCTTGTCTGTCAATAAAACATTACAATTCTTTGGGTTACTTGCCTCGCTTTCTATTCTCTCTTTCCGATGGTTGACAGGGTGTGTACTAGTGTGTAGGAAGGAAGATGATGTTAGGACTTTTGATATTCCCAAATCAGACACTATAATAATATTTTACATGATTCCACCACGAATCATCATCACCACTCTGTATAAAGATATCGACCAATTTCCATGATGTTCGATTTACATTAATTCACGCTAGCAAACGAAATGGAACTCTCTCCTATCATCCATCCATCTTTATGCATTTTTATCATGACGAGAATTTATTATTTATCATGTCGACAGAACTAAAAGTGAAGCCCCATAAGATAACGTTGGGCATCGAAGAGAACGATTCAAATCGTATCAGTATCAATTCCAGATCTCTAGAGACAAACGAACATTTTGATATTAATGCCCATTTGCAACATTGGCATATATATAGAAACTTAATCCTTATACATTTCCTCAAAAAGCTTCTTTGCTGGATCTCTGGGTTGAGTGCAAGCAAGTGGTGTCAGACACGTTGTTGTTTTATGTTTCTGTCCTTGGCTTATCTTTTGAAACTGTAAACCACCATCATCATCATCATTAGATCATTGTAATTATCCTCTTGTATATATTTATGATATGATAATCAATGCTAATTTGGAATTTAATCAGATGAATTGTCTGAAATGCGGAATAAGATAATCAGGAAATTCATGATGATTAATAACGATGACCTCTTTTGATATGCGCTAAATTACCTTCGTCTTTTCACTTCTCTCTTTCTGCTTGCTGTCTCTAAGTCAGAGATTCTAACTAGTGTTATATATGGAGGGTTTTGATTGATGTTTACGACAAAAGAGCGGATGTTCATCAGTCATTCGTCGACGCATTCAGTTGGATTTTCTCGAAGGACAAGAAGCAAGGATTGTTGGTTCATTGGCTTGTGAAATCTAAAATTCTTAGAAGCGGAAGTAATACTAGCTTCCTCTATTTCTCTCTCTCTCTTTCTCTGCTCTCCTCGTCTTAAGAGAACCACTCAAGGAACCAGAGAAAAAAGCTAGTATAATAATAATAATAAGGTAATGTAATAATAGAACTCATATAGGAAATGAAATTGGAATGTCGGTGATGGAAAACTGGTTTCGTTGATGATCTATACAATACCATCTTTATGTTTTCTGTTATTTCATTGATATCAAAAGTTTATTATTATCTTATCATTATTACATACACCACTGAGATAGATATATAGTATAGTTAGGACACCCTGAATTGAATATTGTATTCCATTTTACCGTACTAATAAGACTCCCACTGGATACAGCAAACGCAAACTATCATAGTATATGTATATGTGAGTATATATGTATATAGCCCTGCAATTGATTCTTTATTTTTAAAGAATGAGAGAAAACTCATTCAGCGGAGAAAGACTGGAGGGGAATCAATTCCAATATAATAAGTACCTAATATACTATATAGTGAGTATAATTGTCCCGAAGACTACGATGTGTATTCGAATTGAGATACACGAGAAGGGAAGAAGAAGTAGGAGGATTTCCAGTTCTACCAGGAACTGGTTCATTCTGTTGGAGAACTGCTGGAGAAAGTAAATCCATGAAGAACATCTTGGAATTCATTGTCAACTTTCTCTCCCTCTCTCTTGGAAATGAAATCCCACTGTACTACCACCATTTGATAGACATTTCTATTTACCTTGTCTTCATTATCATCCGTAGTTGTGATGATGGTTCTATTGGTGGGGGTAGGACCCACAACAACACAATCAAAACCATCATGTCAATGTAATGCAATGCTGATACTCATATGAATTCTCAAAGTAGGACTTATTGTTAGCTTAACTTGGAAATCTCCAGAAAAAAAACGTCCGCAATCATCTCTTGGGATTTTTGTATATTTTTGACCGCACATGGATTTACCCACTGCAAGGGTTCTTAAATTATTTATTTTTCCACATACGACGTATATAATAGTACGTGTATACACAGCTCTGATTGCTTTTAAAAGCTGCAACTAGTAAAAGTAAAACTTGGGATGGTTAGAATGCTGCTTGGCTCTGCGTGCTCCTGCTGCGGTATGTATAAATAATTTAAAGAGTAATTAAATTCCCCTCTCGTATAAATCAAGGGAAGGAAAACTTTCTCCGTATTTGCAGCAGGTGGGGAAATTAATCATGAGGAGGGAATGTGTCATTTAAAACCACAAGCTGTCCTCTTCTCTGCTCCCACTGGCTACTTATGCAATTCTAAATCCATGGATTGACCTTTTGACCCCCATCCCACGACATGGGAGTTTGGAATGGAATTGCATACATTTCAAATCCTGCACTTTGTGGAATGACCGCAAATAGAATCCTTGAAACTTTTGTGTCAAAAAACACTATTTACTTGGAAGTGGATGCAACTGTTATAAACTTTTGCTTGTACTTATCAAGCATTCGTTATTTTATTATTATTGATATTATGGGATGGATAATCATTCTAAGTAAAATATAAATGCCCAGTCCGTGTAAAGCTACTAGTAGACGTGCCCTGTCGTGACCACAGTGGATGAAGGACAAAAAAATCAATTGTCACTAGCATAGAAGTTCAGAAACAGTATTTTCTATAAAAAGGGTTTTGTTTCTTTTTATTAATAGATCATTATTAATAATCCAATAAAACTTCAATATATGAAGCATCCTCAATGCAATAGACAGGGAATTTCTTATCACTGCAATTGACAGGGAAAAGAAACGAATAAGAAAACTACGCCCTTGAGTGACTGAATCATTTAAGAGATTAGAAATTCAGAAGCTTTGACGTGGGATATTAAAGGTATCTTTGCACGCAACAGCATTATGTCATGTTGTATTCCACTTTCAGCTTAATAAACGATTTTAATTGTATTGTAATGTATTGTAACATTATTAAAGGACTTGACCTTGGGGTGGTAGTGGTAATGTAATGGAATGAATGAATTGTGCTATGGATTTCCATGCTTTGATGATAGCATTTTAAACGGTTTTGTTTTGGGCAACAGTGTATATAGTATATAGTAGTGTCCATCCATATTAATTGGAGAAGTTGAGTTTTATTGGTGGGAGAGTGTCACATTATTATCAGTTTGAGTTGGAGGTTCGAGATCATTCTCATCTCAAGTGGTGTATGGCATGGAGAATATTCTCCATATACTTTCCATACATACTCCACAAGGAAAACAGTTTGCATCTCTAGTTCTTCAGAGACCTTACGATTACGAGGATTATTCAAACAAGTTAATTGAAATGGCCCCTGCTATCATCGCCTATTGGGACATCCGAGGGGTACTATATATACCTATTATCATATAATCTAACACCAATAACTAATTTTATTATAATTTTTATTATATCTATGTCCATAGTTGGCACAACCAATTCGTCTACTCTTGGAATATACGGGGACTGAATGGGAAGATAAATTGTACCGGTGTGGACCTGCTCCAGATTTCGACAAGACATGTTGGTTTGGAGAGAAGGAATCTCTTGGATATGATTTCCCAAATGTATGTCGACAAATCCATAATATTATTATTATTTACATTGTCGTCAATTTAATTTATTTCATTTATACATTCAACATTTGACAGCTGCCATATTTCTCGGATGGTACTGTGAAACTTACTCAAACACAAGCTATACTTCGTTATTTGGCCCGAAAACATAAATTGGATGGCGTAACAGAAGAGGAGAAACAACGCGTTGATCTCACTCAAGCTGAGGCCATAGATTTTGGAGCTGGTCTGGTCAGCCTTTCGTACAATCCGAATTTTGTAAGTAAAAAAATATCTATTCATTTTTAATTTTTACCAATAAACAAACATGTCAACGGAAAGTAAACATTGTTCTTATGATTGTAATTAATCAATTGAATAGGGAAGTTTGAAGGATGATTACGTGTCGAAAACATTGCAAGTTAAACTTCAACGGTTTTCCAAATTCTTGGGATCTCGGCCATATTTTGCTGGGAACAATGTAAGTTTTAATTGCTAATCTAAACCTCGACTAAATTCTGTCTATGTCGTCCATGAGATTTATACTGTTTGCGACATATGAAACGCCTTATTTATTGTATATATATTGTCAGCCTAAAGATTAAATCCATTTGTTACTTTACTAAAAGCAAAAAAAACTGTCATATTCCATTTTGACAAATCATCTGTAGAACAAGAAAAAAATGCCTGTTTTTTATGTTATTATTACGATTACGAAAAGAAAAATTTGCTTGTCGAATGGTGCTTTTGGAGACTTGAAAACTAAAGAGCTTCAACAATATCATATGTCACAGACTCAGGACTCAGTTCCAAAGCAAAGAGAAAAATATCAGTTTACTTACTGAAGAAAAGAAATCCAAAAACTTTAATATCATTCCATTTGGTTGCAAATCTGAGATGATGTAAACTCGAGTTTGTTTTAAAAACTTTTAATATAACGAATAAGAATGAAAAATACCCTTGAGGAAACATTGTCATTGTTTGTTGCGAGTTTTTATGGTTGAGTGAGATGAGATGTGCACATAAAAGGGTTTTCGCAATGCCAATAATAGAAATGGAAAAAATAGTTCATCTCCATTATGAGAAGAGTCTTTATAACGGTTTCATCTCTCGGTTGGGGTTCTTCAACTTAACTAACTGTTGTACTTTTATATTGACAGTTGACCTTTGTGGATTTCATAATGTACGAATGTCTGGACCAACATAAACTCCTCCAGAGCTCCTGCCTCAACGACTTTAAGAATCTGGAAGAATTCGTTGCTCGAATCGA
The DNA here is from genome assembly GCA_034695165.1 of Desoria trispinata. Lineage (NCBI taxonomy): Eukaryota > Metazoa > Arthropoda > Collembola > Entomobryomorpha > Isotomidae > Desoria > Desoria trispinata. Next base: position 6,328 of record JAQFZB010000470.1, on the reverse strand, counting down.
GTCTTTGGAGAAAGTTGCTGCTTTCATGAAATCATCAAGATTCATTAAATATCCACTCAACAATAAAATGGCCTCTTTTGGTGGTTAAGTTTGGGTACTAGGTTGGGATCATCTTCATACCACCCACATACATTCAATTTCCTTTTATTTTTCTTTATTACCTCTGTTCTATGACATCCATGATTCAATTTCTATTACGCCAAAGGATGGCAAAAGTATTATATTTTCAAAATCCCGAATTTTTTCTTTTTTCCTTCCTAATTTTGTTTCTAAATACAAATATCTACGTTGTAAACTTAGAACAACAACTTCCTCTAAACATATGTGTATTATTATACGTATGGAAAGAATAAAAACAAAAATATTTGCCGAAACTGTTTATATTTCTTTCTAACGTAAACGCAAAAGCATGTTTTTTAGTTCAGTTGACTCAATAAACTCATGTTTCTTTCATCATTATTCCTCCCGACTTAGCTTTAACTTTGCCTTCAAAAAGTTTGATGAATTCCATCGTAAAGGCTGTATCATATCGTATTGATACTTACATTCAGCTTCTGATACGACTTATTTCCTTAATGCCTTGACAGATATCATGTTGCGGTAGATGAGAATTTAGGATGAATTGAAACGTAAAATTAGGCAAATATTTCCTTTCTCCTCTCAATCACTATCTTTGATCCTCTCTATGTTTATCTTTCTTAAAGTAAAGATCCAAGCTGTAGCTTGAATTCAATATAGCGAAGCATCAATTGAAAGTCAAGGTCATCGTCAAAAGTTTCAACATTTATTACCTCTATCGTTCCTCTGATCGTCACAGGGGACTATTTAATCCAGTATGTAGGGAAGCAAAGAGATGTGGGGGTATTTGTATAAAAATGAAGATAAATCCCTGCAAATGATTATTTGTCTCCTGGTGATCGTCCTAAAGTCTTGACTCTATAGTCAATGCAATAGAAATCCAAAAAACTCTTCACATACTCATGTCCTTGTGTTTCTCCACAAGGGTTCCTTATTTTTATTCTCTGTTCACATTCATACAGGGTGGGGTTAACTTTTACAATATTTTTGGTAGTTGATGTAGAAAACCAACCACAGAGTTGAAGACTACGGAAGTAGTAGAAATAGGAAGGTGGCAGTCAGTGACACAATATGACACCGCGCATATCCATCCATGACAAGATATTCTATTCAGAACACGTAGTGCATCGTCCTTTCTACTTCTACTTGAGTACACCCACTCTAGTAGATTTACAATGAGAATAAAATCCTCTTAATGTGCCACAGCAGACCACACGACAGCACAGGGTACACACTGAATGAGAGTAATGGTGGTGGTCCTCCTGGGGGGGATATGATGACCACGGAATCAATTACACTGTTGGATGAAGTAGAACATTTTAATGTAGATCATTTACCCCACCCCTACTTTAAGTAAACAAATACATCTGATTCCCTTGAGGCAGCAGTTAGGTGAAGGGCAGATAACCATTTAATGATATAGTACCTTTCATACAGCTGTACAATATTTATATTATTTCCTTTTATACACATTCCATTGCGTAAGTTTCCCCTCAAATTGGTTTAATTGCCTCAAGGTATTTTCATGTCATGTCAACCTCAGAATACTATATAAATTTGCAGTTCAATTGATAATTCACATGTTACATATCCACCTTCGTGAACAATGTACATGTCCATAGCCCCAAGACTAGATATGGAATAAAATTAAAGAAATAATGGTTGAAAATGTTTCTTTCTTCCTCTTCTCTGTTTTTTTCTGTCTCCTTCATCTCGATCCTTTTCTCTAGTGCTGAGCTGGAGATATTTTCAAGTATTCTACAACTCACATGGATTTACATACGCATAACATGAAGAATCCATCTTACTCTTTCCCTCTCTCTCTCTAATCCACGAAGTAGTGAAAGTAAAAAGCACTGAAGACTTTCTCTTAAGAGCAGACAATGGCCAGGGTTTCAGAATTGTTCAGAGCTTTCTATTCTCCATTTGTAGTTGTACCATATAGCAAATTCTGCAGGAAGTGAATCGCACCAACAGCTGAACTAACGCTAAATCCATTAAGATTATACTAGTAGCAGGTAGTAGGACGATGGGGATTAAGATTGTATGTAGAAGGAAATGTGAAAGTGGTTGCTCTTTACAATTAGTTTACCTGCTGAATGAAATACAGGGGAATGGTAATAAGTATTTGCTCATCATTACCTAGTACTACTATTCCATACCATATATAGGATTTGTGAATGAATGAATGTTTCCTTTTACTCTTGTTATCCCATGGAGCAGAAGGAAAAGGAGGATTAGTTAGCTTGACACTCTTTTAAAGCCCCAACACTATCCAAAAGACAGAGGAGAAATGATGTTTGCCCTTTCCTTATGTAAAACTGGAATATTATTTTTCAAGATTTTTATTTTTTATTCCTCTGTCTAGTCTGTCATTCTGGCTTACTATAACAGGACAGCTACAATCTCAAGGATTATAGCTATGTGCGGTATTCAGTAAAAGTAAAATATTACTGATACGTGATACAACCCACATGCATGGCTTTTAATTTTCAATGGGATAACTTTCTCCATCCAAAATAGCAAAATAAGGGTCTACGTTATTCACACTCTGACTCTGATGATGTAGTGTACCATAATTAATAACTCAAAGGTATACACTTTATGAGGTGAGAGTAAATTGAATACTAAATGATTATGTAGATTGATGGGTTTCAGTAGTGAGTAAATAATGGATCTCTGCTTTCCCTTTCCTCCATTCAGTTAATTTATAAAATCATGTTGACTTGAATGATGTGTATTGGTGGTGGCAAAGTAAATGTAAATTTTGAGCCACTATGTATTCACTTTCACTTTGATGTCTTTTTGTTGAATTGTAAGGCAGCAAATTATCTAATGTATTGCGTTTGAGTTTTAAACTCACAGATTTTATATGTATATGTATTATATATGTACGCCCCCATCCACTCTAAAAGCCAAATGCACTGCTGGACTTTCAACTTTCTTTTTCTGGTTGGATGGCTAGCTGTATCCTATTTCTTTAAGCTCAAAGAGCATTTTGAATGTTCCTCCTCCCAGAATGGAAATCCAATATCATAGACACTTATTTTAATTGAAATGAATGTCCACAGCTTTTACTCTTATGTACAGGGTATAATCAAGTCATATCCACTATTTCAAATTCATAACAAATTGAAGTAAAACTATGCACTATATGTAAAATCAATCAAGTCAAATTCATTTTGAAAAGTAGATTTCATAATTCAGCATCTTATTTAAAACTTGGTTTTGAATAAGGTGGTTCTTATCGGGCATATGTTATTCTTTAACTTAAATTTAAAATCTTATTTTTCTTCAGATTTTAACAACACAAGTTCAATATATGTCACTTTTGAATTAATATAAGTAATTAGATATGTCTGCTTTATAATTTAATAAATAAAATATGCAATTTCTGCCAGATGACACAAGGATATTGTTTGAAGTCGCTAGATTATAATGATTTTATTGACACCCTGATGATGAGGGGGGGGGGATAAGCTATTCTGTCATTCATCTCATGTCCCCGTGCCCATTGCCTAGTGAATTGCAATCGAAGATAAACAATAGGAGAGTGTATTAGGAAATAGGAGTTGTCCATGACCCAAGAGAATTCCGTTAGTAACAAAGCAATCAAATCAGAAGGAAAACAACAATAACCACACTCAAGTGAAAGTCAACTCAAGTCATTTGGAATAGTATTAGACAATTTAATTGCCACTGCCACCAAGGCTTCATATGCATCATCATGATATTCCGAGGATAACCTACTCTCCGTTTCAATTCACTATAGAGTTCATTTTAAGCATCGTTGCACCCCCGTATATACTCCGTTGCTTTTGGGGTACTTTGCAATGCCCCATTAATGCCCCGGGAAGGGCATGAAGGTGCCACAATGTTTATTTTGAACTCTATAGTGAATTGAAACGGAGAGTATAAACCCTTTTAAACCACACTCTACCACTGCTAATGACAATTATCTACCACGACTAATTAATTCAGATTAATACAGGGTAATTCTTAAAATCTCACTTATTTTCTTACCCCCTCTTATACTCTTTACTTCTCAAGTTCTCGTATCCAAAAATAGAATCTGGTATTGTGTTTCTATTGCAATTCTTCCATGTTTTTTAAGAAAAGTGCTTCTCAGTATTGCTTTTCAATTAGAGAGATTGCATTCTTCTCTCTTCTTTCTTTTTTATTGAGCATTGATCTCATCCAATCACTTGCCATTTTTTATCTCCACTTATTCCAGCAGGAGTATAAAATAAAAGAAGCGCCTTGTTTCCTCCCGTCACATAAATACTAAGAGTACAAAAACAGGAGGCAAAAAGGCAGGTAAGTTACGGCAATAAAGTTGAGAATTGAGATATCAGTTGAGTTAGATTTTGGATTGTCAAAAATTATGAGTCTCGTAAAATAGGAGCAGCTATAACGTAAAAGACTCACTTTCACATTTCCACGTCTCAATCTCAACGGAGCTACAAATCTAACTCATCTGCATCCAATATACCTGCATATAGGTATATATACTATATAATATGAAAGTAGTTGTAAAAATGACATAAAAAGCAAAAAGTCACGGACTGTAATCCCCACTCAATTACAGATCATAAATCTAGAAACTCATTTTATTTTCTGAACTTTGCAATATGTTGAGAAATTTAAACTTTATCTAACTGGAATCTGTGAAAATGTAAAGCAAAACACGTTTCTTGTCTTATCTACACCTGTATGTATATTAGTATGAGGGTAATACAGGTAGTAAATGTGAACAACAAGAAGAAGGATGGAAGTAAAATCAATATCTCATTAGAGTGACATGAAAATGAAAAGCTGGATTATGTGTGACACAATAGAGAGCACCGGGGCAGAGTGTATCAAATGACAATTGCATTGTTCTTCCCTACAGAAAATGCTCTCTTGTGGCCAAACATGTGTCATTTTCACCATCAGATATATATAATATAGAAATATGTAGGCAGGTAGGTAGATATATATGATGAGGAAATATTAGACACATATAGTGTCAAGTCAACTTGTAATATGCCAATGTCGTCGTCATCTTCATCATCATCTCATATCGCTTTTGTTATGTTGTTTACACTTGACTTCACGGGTAATTCTCGCGTGTCGTCAAATTGCTCGTGTAGAATGCAAAATGAAACTTTCAATATGATACTTTATATGATCCCTATTTATAGTACACGGATTGTTAATACCTGTACTTCCCTAGAATTATATATCTACCAGGCGATGGCGATTGGGAATTACATGATTTCTGTTATCTATACTAATTTAAATGTTGACATCCCAAATGACCCAAAAACTTTAATCAACATTTGGGAAATATGCAATTACTAATTAAACTGACATCTGCTAAATGAAACTTTCTCCAGTGCATAATTAGTTGGAAGTTGAGATGCCATATGTCTGCAACTGCTATGAAATGGATGTCAATAACTCTTTATCAAAAGTAACAATATTATTGTATTATATACGTTCAGCTTTAGGAGGTGAAAAGTTTAAGTAGGGAATTAGATACATTTATTTCTTAGTACATTTTATACATTTGGGAGAGTAATTACTTTCACCCAGATCATCATCTACCAATGAAAATCACCACCACTTCACCTCAACCACCATCTTAATTAAAATACTATTTCTGTTTTAGTCACTCTTATGTATGAAAGCCTTCTATGAAATCCAAAAGGATATTTCTAAATTTCTACAGAATGTACTACCAGCAATCAACCACAACTGCCATGTAACGATGTGATGTAACGCATAACTGGCGTTTAGAAATTGTGATTTTCAAAGGGCTTCAACTATATTACATTTCTCTGCGGTTGGTCTTGGTATATTACTATTATTAGTCTCTTTTGTGCTGGGTTAAATAAAATTTAACCTGAATGTGACCTGAAGAAACTAATCGTTGTACCAAGGCCATCAATAGGGAAACATTCGTAAAGAACTATTGAACATTTTCGTAATTTATAGTCTATGTATAATTTAATCTTATTTCATCAGCTCAACTTTTAATTTTAAACAAGATTGAAAGAAATGAATGATTCAGACAAGGAGGCTAAATATGGCCATCTCTAACGTCATGCCATGTCACAATGTCACCTGCCAAAGAACCCAATGCATATTTATGGTGTCAGTGGGACCGTCAAAAAAAGTATGACTCTGTGAACGGATTTTGATGGAAAAAATATATGATAACCAGCAACTATGTGACTATCAACCATGCAAATTTCAAGTATGATCC
>JAQFZB010000469.1:0-13904 GCA_034695165.1 Desoria trispinata | reverse complement strand
GAGTTATCGTGCATACGGACGGACGGACGGACGGACACCAAGACATTCCCATAAAGTATTGTGCCAATACTTAATAAACCGTTACAACGAATGTAACCAAGGGGTGTAAACATAAATATACGTATTAGCATGGTCGGATGCCAAAGCAACATTTTAAAAGCGAAATATCCATCAAAGTTGAATTTGGAATTTTAATCAACTTTGACCTTTTGAACTTATCAATGGAATGATTTACCCTATCATCTTGAAACTTGGAATATAGAAGACATGTGTAAATAGGTGTATATAAAGTAATTTACGATTGCAGATTTTAAAAAATAACAACCGTAATAAAACATAAGCTTGATACTTGTCTTATTGAAATAGTATATTTCTCAGTTATCTTTTAGATAATGAGACTATTTAAAACATCTTTGACAGACAAAGGCATAATCTTTTTTAAAATCGGTAGGACAAAAATTTAAAACGTGCCCTTTTGGAATATTAAATTTCTGAAAAACAAAAAAATTGTTGTGAATTTAAAGTTGGTTTTTTTCTAAAAACCAAAGCATTAATTAGATTTAATTCTGGAGGGGTTAAGCAATATCCATTTGTCACTTTTTTTTCAAAATAACCAAGCTCTTTCAGAAATTTTTAATACGTACTTAACTATAAATTTAAATTACAATGGTTGTGACAAAAATGATTAGTAAATATAAATCTATATTTTCAGTTTTCCGTGTTTTTTTAACATAGTAGAATGGCAATAATGAAGACATTAAAAATGTTATGTAATGATAACGAAGAATATATTTGATTTCCATATCCCAGATGTATGAGAAGGAATGTATGAATCCCACGGAAATCCAACGGCAATGGGTCGCATCCACTATTTACGGCTCCTCACTGCTGGGCTCCTTAACTATGGTGGAGATTGGGAGAGATTCTTTTCGTAATTTTGTCTGCTTCTATTATCTTTGTCTATCCACTCCACAGAATATACACTGCCAACATAAGAAGAAGCTGCTTTCTGTTCTTCAATTGAGCTTCACTCAGAAAGTCATTAAATCTTACTTTGTTCTACAGTAAATAAAAATGGATTTAAAAGACGCAAGGAAAATCCTGGGCGTAAGTACCAAAGCTACCTTAAAAACCATAAAGAAGGCAAGAGATCGACTACTAAAACGTTTTCATCCCGATAAAAGAAATGCATCCGAATCAGATTGTGATGAAAAGTTGGCAGCGGATATAAATATTGCCTATGATACATTGGTTAATGGTTGGGAATACGAACAAGGTATGATTTTGTTCAATACTTAAATATAACAACAATAACTAATTTTTCTTAATTATACTCCTTGAGTAGATGAGGTTAGAATGGATGATGGTAAACCCGAGGTTACATTGATTGAGCTGATTGATAGATCTAACTCTGAGGATTTCATGAGAATATTCAAAGAGTCACAGAAGAAAGCCAAGGAGATGAAAATCGTGGATAATTTTGACCCTTTCTACAAAGGGTTCCTTAAACTGATCAAATTACCAACTTTCTATAAGGTACGTAACTTCAGCTTTCCTAAAGAATCATTAAATGGCGAAACCCCTTTATAAGATTAGTCTGTCCGTCCATACTATAACTTTCGAAAAGGTCCATCAATCGTAATGAAATTTGGTATACAGTGTCTAGTGAAGTCGCTTAACCTTTCAAAAGGTGATAAGGTCGCGGGACTCCAGAGGTCACGTCCCAAAAATCAAATAGGGTTTTTAGATGAAAAATTTCTTTCGAGAAAATATTATTTCTTATACGAAATTTACTGAGGAGTTCGAATCTGAACCTTTTTTTGTCATGATCTCTTGACCGTAAAGTGAGGTCAATTGGGGTCAAAGGTCAAAAGCGAGTTAGCCGTTAATTCTCATAAAAAATTTAACGGTGAGTTCGAATCTGACTTTAGTTTTATTGACAGATAACCCTTAACCTGTGAAGTGAGGTTAGTTAGGGTAAAAGGTTTTATAATAAACCAAGCTATACATCGGTTCTTTTTGGAAATTCGACGAAGATTTCGAATTTAACCCTTATTTGACTCCCCAGCATACTACGTGACACGGTATTCACGTCCAAACGGTTTCACCCATTCGTTATGTTCGTTGTAATGGTTTATTATTATCTATTAGGCAAATGAATTTACAAATAAAAAAAATATGTTTTGAATTTATTACAACTGCTGAAACGTTTATTTTTATTTTATTGCAGAAAGAAGAGCTCTACAATTGCCAGCTATGCGATGAGACCTTTCTATCGAAGGAGCACCACAATGACGCTGTATTTGGAGATTACATTGCCCACTTTGACTCACCCGAAGATTTCCCAGAATATCTCCGCCTTTTAGTTGGACCAGCATATGACTTCCAACCTTTGGATTTTCATTTCGAACCCACACCAAGTCAACTTGACGCGGAAATATTTCATCCCATGTGCAGTAGGATGGAGGATTTAAAGAAACAACTATATTCTGTTGAAATAGATTTCCGAAGAGAGTTTGAGACAATCGTTGGAATGGTGACAGGGGTCATGAATGGAGTCATCGATGGACGGGATGGTAACGTATTTCTGGCATTGTTATTATGTTATGATGGGAAGGATAGAGATGAAGAATTGGGGCAGATCATCACCAGACTTTACTATTCTCATGAGTGGAATAAGGATTTTTTCATTTATCCTGCTTTTCTCAAGGTGAGATAAATTCCTAATAAAATATAATTCTCAATTATAATAAATAATATGAAAATGAACTTTACAGGTTTTCCACGGCTACTCTACATGGACTGAAGGATCGAAAATGTTTTCTCAAAATCAAAATTTCATGTTTGCTCTTGTTTTCAATTTTATCTCCATGGTTTCTGCTCCACAGAGCAAACAAAGCAAGGAAGAAAGTCAAAGACGTTTTTTTGAGCTGGGACTGCGGGCTTTGAAAATGGATGAGAAATGTAATTGGAGATTTTCCCACTTGTGCTTTGTTGCAGGGGATCTGAATATGGGGGTAGTGGCCTTGAAATTAATCACAAGAGGTTTTCCGTCCCTTGGAATCCAGTACATGTACAAAGAGAAGGACGCAGAGACTCTTATCAAGTTTGGAACGTTTGCAATGAATCGGAAGAAATTGGAAACTGCATTCCAATTTTTTGTGCCTGCTTTAGTTTTATGCACAGAAGCGGAATCAAAATTCATTGGTCTCCTGAAAAAAATGCTGCCTCTGGATGAATTCCTCCCGTGCCTCAAGGCCTTGGCGAAATATGATCCACATATTTTATTCTCCTCAAAGACATTCAATGAATTTCTCCTCTTTGAACATTTCCCTCAACTTGAAGAGTCGTAAGTACAATACTTAATAAATTCAAAGTCATTGGCTTAAAACTTTTAAATCCTGCTTGAACACAGATACGGAATGATTGAAGTGTTAAAAATAAAAAGAGCTGAAAAATTCAAACTTTTTTCGTCCCTCTACCCTGCTGCTATTCATATCGCACTTGAACTGAAGGAGCAGATGAATTCAAAAGAAAAGAAGAAAACTCTGGAAAAGATTTCTTGGTTTTGGAATGAATTAATACCTTCGGAAATTTCTGAAATGGGAAATTACGATTTTGACATTCACATGGCTCGGATTCTTGTCCATAAGAAGTCTACGAAAGGAATTGAAATGGTTTTAAAGGATAGCTTAAACCTGGATATTGATGATCCGAGTGTGACTTTATCCGCATTACTTAAGGAAATGAATCCCTCTCGTTCAGCTAAATTGCTTGTTCTCATTGGAACAGTCCATATGCATAAATCTCGTTTCAATCAAGTACGTATGTCCTATTATTCATAACATAATTTGAAATATTTTAAAATTACTAATAGTCATTCATTTTATTTCAATTCAGATGTTTGAATACTATAGAACAGCCCTTGTCCATGATACATCTACGCAACTAAGGGAAGCAATTGCATTCTTCCTAACCAGAAACCCACTGCTAGAAGAATATTTGCTGGAAGCTACTTGCGCACAGTTTGAACTACTCCGAAGCTGCTCCAATTTCCAAGATGTGAAAATGGAAGATTATTCAAATCTGTTCCTCTGTTCTTTGGAAATGGTCCCATTCAATGAAAGAAGGGGCCAAGGTTACTTTAAATCTGCCCAGCTCCGGAGAGCCATTCTTGTGGAAAAGGATTTAAATACAATTTATGAGGATGCAACAGAAGAAAGCCTGGGTACGGGACTTTCATTTTTCTTTAATGTACACCTAAGCTATATTGACTCATTTCACATTTTTTGTGTTTTTCAAGTTATGGAATGTGATCTTAATGAAAAGCAATTAGTTGAGCGAGGACTGGCATACTTGGATTTAGTTCATCTATATGAAAGTGCATCTTGGAGACTAGGATGTGTATGTTTGACCATGGCTGACCTCTATAGGGCAATGGGCTTGACCAAAGATGTCCCTACTATGTAAATTTCTATAAATTATACAAATTGCTCGGGTGCCAGACTAAATATGGACAAAAAAATTTTGACATACCAAAATCTCGAACGAAAAAATCTGGACAGCACTGGATGTGGACACGGACTAAATGTGGACAAACATTAATGTGGACATTTAGTTAAATCGAGGAAATACAGTACCTGCATAATATTTAGATTCCCATAAAGCTCCCTTCGCATCAATTTCATTTTCATTTGTTCTCTAATTACATCTCTGAAAGATAAATATTTACTATCTTATAAATACTTTTAAAAATGGAAGATATACAAAAAAAATGTTCCGAATAGAAATGAATGAGTAAGTCCCAGAAAGAAACAAACGACTTGATAAAACCTATTGTGTATAAATGTCCATATTTTGTATGTCCACTATATTTCGGTGTCCATGTAATGCCATATCCATATTTTTTTGTCCTGATTTTGTCCGGTCTAGATTTTGTTCCTCCATATTTAGTCACAGACCTAAAGTACTCATATATTCTACAAATTATACTAAATAATATCGTTTTAGGTACGGATATTTATCTATCATCATGGAAGCATGCAATATACTTCTTTACCACAATTCATCAACTTTGTCTCCCATGGATGCGGTCTTGTATCACTCCATTGCTATTTCATTTCAGTTTAATGCCAATCAGAAATTATCCCAACAGCTCAAGAATTACAGCAATCATCATGCTCCCTCCGTTGAAACTACATTTAATCTCATTGAAGAGAGTGGAATCTCAATTTTGAAATATTTCCTTGGATGGCAGTTGTACGTTAATGAAAGAAAACTTGGACAACTAACGAGAAGGGAACTTTATTCAATTGAAAATCACATATACCATTGCAATGAAATGTGTGATTTCACAAAGTACTATCTGCTTCAAAAATGTGGACAGCTTCATCACTCTAAAAATTTCCCAAGCCGTTTGTCCAGTTTTCAATTAATGAACGGGATTTTTCAAGGGTACATTGATCTCCCTGATGAGGGGCAAGATGAGATGAATGGAATTAAGGCAAAGAAAGACCAGAAAGTAACTGAAAGTCTACAATTTTCATTTTACCGTTCCTTGGCAATGAGAAGACTCCTTGAGCATCGCCAATATAAATCGGAAGAGATTGATAGAATGATGAATTGGCCTCGGCTGAGGAGAACCAAAGATGGATTCTTAGACCCAGAAGATCGTTCCCTTAATTTTGATGGGGAAGTGACGTACTGCCAATTCCAAGGGATGACGTTCCATTTAGATAAGTCAGTGGAATTTCACCTGATCCCTTCTGTCCCTGGAGATAAGGAGCGACCAGCCTTGTTCACAAAAAGGGACGTATTGGAAATTATCTCTAAAAGGTATAGCACTTTGGTTCTATACTTTCAATTTATGACTAATGATTTTACACTTTATATAGAATAACGTGCGCCACGTTATCCTTCGATGAATTGGATGGTGGGAAGGAGTTGGAGACAGACATTTTAAAGACTTTACCATTTTCAAACTTTCCGTTCTTCAAAGTACGGTTCTCACCAGCTTCTCTTTGTGGAACTCATACCCTCATGACAGCTTTACATTTGGATAATTTTTTTTAAATTTACGCATCAGGTGTAGAAGCAAGCGCGGATTTTCCATACCAGCTGAAAGAAATAGACGCGGAAGGTAATTTATAAACATGCATTTAAAAATGTTTTTTAAACAACTAAATTGATTCATTTAATAATTTCAGACGGTTTGTTAAAGAATGCGACAGTGAAGGTGAAAAGTTGCAGCCCTGTCACCCATTTAAAAAAAGCTCATAAACTTCGAAGTCAGGAGAATATTCATCGCTTCTTTTGGAAAGCGGATCAGGTGGAATGCAGCAAAGTTAATGATGCAAATAAAATAGCATACACATTTGGGAATCCAAGGATTTTTAGACTGCAAACCAGGAAAATGGAACGGGATATTTTGACGGGGGAACTAGTGGATTCTGAAATGACCGAAGAAGATTCTACTGAGGAAGAATTTGTTGAAAAATTCAACTCAAATCTTCCAGAAATGGAATCCTTTATGCCAATCATAAGCAGATGGAGAGAACTTATTAAGATTATGGCTGCAGCAAGCCAAGTCGAGATATGTGATGTTGATCAATTTTGCATGAAAAGAACTCCCCCATTGGATCCGAAAGCTACAAAACAACTATATTCAGATTGTGATGGGCAATGTGAAACTTCCCCAGCTTCGTGCAAATGGTCTTATTGGGTTCCTGCAGTTTATGGCAGTTATGCTGTCACGGATAAACAGAAAGTTGACTATTTAATGGAAGTTCTAAAGTTTGGTCAGCTTAATAGCTCAATATCAGCCAAAGAGATTGGATGGTTTAGGAAAGTTTGCATTACACTTGGAATTGTTGGAGAAGTAATATTTTTACAAAATATGTTTCTAAATCTTTGATAAAATACAGGAAACACTTGAATTATTACAGGAAGAAGAAAAAAAGTTCGAGAAGGAATCCCAGTCGCCAAGACAACCGACGGAAGAAGATGCGATAAAGGATCCCCGGTTTTTAAAATGGCCATTACTGGATAACTATTTGATATACGGTGGAGTAACTGTTGGAAGGAATACCATCACTAGACAAGAATTGGATTCGAAGTGCAAAGGGGGAAATGTATCCGTTAACTATGACGAGTTGACCAGTGAAGCTAAAGAAAAAGTTATGAAGGAGACGGATATACATGGAAATCGCAAATATGAGGTCAGAGAGGGTCGTGTCTATGAAAACAAACCGAAGGAACCACCAGGTAAAATACTTTAAAATAATACACACTTTTAAAATAATCCTTTAATTTTAATTCATTTATATTTTAAATAGGATATCTTGAAACCAAAATTTCTAAAGAGGCAATCAAATGGGGTATAAAAAAACATTTTGAAATTAAAAGTGATTTTGGGAAGAACGGGGTTGGCATTGGAGTTGGAATGTTATCATCTACCCTTCATCACTATGATCAACACGGGACATTTCCTGGTCCTAATGAATTAATACGATCTGGACTTACCGCTACTACATCCGTACTTGCACGTCTGTCATTGTACTTTTATTTTGTGCAATATAAGCTTGTTTACAGTATTTTGTATTTACAGCCGCACTTACTGCCCCCATAATCGGATTGGGCTGTTCTCTTTTCCTTATAATTCCTTTAGCTGGAGCACCTCTAAATGTTGGTTGTAATATTGTGGGTGCGGCTGGTGTTTCTGCAGCAACTGGCTATGTTGTTGATAAAGGCTACACCCTTGCGACCGAACATACGATTGATACCATTGGAAACTTTGCAGGATCCCTTTGTACATTTGCTCCACAAAGTCAATCAGATACAAATCCTGATACAATTTTCAAAAACAAAGAAGACAGATTTTTCGCCTGCAAAGAAAGTAGTGAGAAGTTGTTGGGTTCTATTTTCATCAAAAGTAATACCGAAATCCCGCCTGTGCCAAAGTCATGCTCTCATTGAGCTGGATGTGTTGCTTGCCATATGACAAATTAAAAATTTCATTTCCATTATTCTACCTTTACTTTCATCATGAATTAATAAAATACTAATATTCAAAGAAAGTTTGAAGCAGCTTTTTTATTTTATTAGTCAGATGGAGATACCCAGTTTCACCCCAGCACAATTAAGTTTGTAATGATATACTGATTTGACTAATAATACAAAATAGCACAAAACAATAAAGAAATAACAAATAAAAATCCAAAAATTTTGGATTCGAACCGGCAGCAGTCAGTAACTTCATAACCAAAATAAATATGCATAGAAATAGTCTCACTGCCTTTAATTTACATGGGTTCAGATAGACACTTTACCTTAAGAAGTTGAGCTCGTGAAAGTCACGTGATTAAGTCAAAAAATAAAACTATTTATTTTCTTCAAATAATTATAAACACATGTTATTTTTGTCTTTTCAATGGAATCCACTCCTTCATCGACTGCTGGATGTAGTTCTAGCAAAGAAAATACAATTCTTCTATTAAATCTTTCGAATTTCCGTGATGATTTGGAAAAAAGATTTGATAGTTTTTTTAAAGATAAATTGGGAGAGGGTGGTTCAGTTTGGCCACATCTTAATTTTAAGCCAAATCATTTAGCAGATTCTGGATTTTATTTTCTTGGAATTGAAGACAAAGTAAGTAATGACAATGACACAGTAATAATTAAGCACAAGTCTATATGATATCTCATTTGAAATGTTGTAATTCTATATAAATTTCAGACAATGTGCGCTTTCTGTTATTCAATTCAGGGCAATTGGAAAGAGTCTGATGATCCATGGGACACATGTCGTCATAAACGGAATTGCAGTCATCTAAAATCTCCACCTCATATTGGGATAAGTAATAAAGAACAACTGACGGAGCAAGAATTTGCAAGCCTGACTAACAAAATAGATGCCCTTGGAATGGACCAAGGAGCAAATAGAATCAGAACATTTATAGACAATTATGGGCGCGAAGACTGGCCCCATTGGCCTCACTCATACACCACTAAGAATGGCCCCACAGTCCGCAATTTGGCTCAAGCTGGATTCCATTACCTGCCATTAGACAAGGGGGAGGATTATGTAAGTTTACTAAATGAGCAATTTATTCTGACATTAAAATTAACCCTTACTATTAAATAGACATCCTGTGCATTCTGCTATTCTGTAATCTACAATTGGGAAGAACATGATGATCCAAAGGACCCTTCCAATCATGCAGGGAATTGTCCTATGGTTAAGAAACAAGATGACGAGACAAGAAAATCAACGGATTATTCCATTTTTTATTCCGAAGCTTCCCGGCTGCAAAGTTATAAAATTAATGAATATGAGGACAATGATTGGCCACATGGAGAGATATTTTCAATACAATGTGCTAGAGCTGGTCTATTCTTTTTCGGATTTAAGGATTACGTACATCTGCAGTTCATTTAAATTTGAACATTGAAATTGAAAATCTAATTATTTTCCTTTCAGACTCGTTGCCCTCATTGCTGTTCAACTTTCTATGATTGGAAGCCTGGAGTAGATCCATTCGACGTTCATAAGGAGACATCTCCTAATTGCACCTACTTTAATATTAATGGCGTGACAAAACTTCCTTTTGAGAAAGAAAAATTAATGCTCTCCGATGATGAGAAGTCAACGTTCCAGAAATTCATTAATAATGTATTTTATACAAATGGAGCGACCTATAAGCCAAAAAAGCCACACAAAAATTCTATAAAAATCACAAGCGAAAATGAGCTCCAAGTTTGTCAACGTAAGGAGAACGGGAGCTCTGAAGTGAAGAAGACTGTCCCAATCAATAAAGATCTTATTCTCCCAATGTCCAAAGATAAGGTTAAACTAATCGCATCTTTTATGAACGATATGAAAATTGATACAGAAACAAAGGAATTCATTGCTGCGGGAACCAAGCGCAGAAGAGAGGAGGAAAAGTGTGTTTACGATTTTAATTTAATTTAGTTCAAGTGCAATTTATATAATGCATCAAATATTACAGCCAAGAAGCATCAACTGCTGCATTTATCGACAATCTCTTTGACACGGAGCTGGCAGATGATGAATGGCAAGAATTTTTTCAAATCATGGATGTTGGAAATATCTCTTCAAAGGGAACTGAAGCTCAGTGTAACATCTGCAAGGCAATTCTATACAGTCAATATAAATTGAAGAGGTAAGAACACAAATTGAATTGAGTGTTAGCAAAAACCTTGTTTTTTATCCTATTTTTATTAAAAGCCACATGAAGTTCGTGCATGGGATTGGCAATACGATAGACTCCATCCCCTGTGATTTTGAAGGATGTGGAAAACGTTTTCCCTGCAAAAGTGCAATGGAAAGACATTTAAAATCACATTCGCGAGGAAAGACGGTGATTTGTCCAATTTGTAAGAAGGGGTTCAAAGAAATATACACGATGACTGAACATGCGGGACAAAAACATGGACAATGTGTTTGGAATGATTGCAACATGATTAATCCCGAGGGATCAATCTGCTGAGAAAAATAAAATTTGGATGAAACAACACAAAAAAATAATCCATAAAGTGAAGTCATAAATCAAGCTCTTCGTGTGTAATTCAAATGGACAACTGGATAGTTTCAACAAAAACTTTACTTTAATTTAGGTATAACATTAGTTATATAAAGGTAAACTTATATGAAGGAATTGTTGAGACTCAATTCCATATTTATTTGATACGATAGAATAAGATTGGATTTTTGTTCATGTTAATATTCTAATCGACGAACAACACCACCAATTCATTTCGGTTATAATATCTACATTACTCTTTCTAATACATGCCTATATTACGTATTTCCATAAATAGCAGATAAATTCTCAATTTTTCATCATTCGATCTTCAGACCAACCTATCACTGGTTGATCTATCATCCTAAATTATACTGCTGGCATTTTGAGGCAAGATGTCGTTCTAATTTCTAATCATTCTGAGATTGGAATCAGTTCCCCATATTAGCAGTTTGTGACTATTCCTAAAGTATTCTAGTCAATCAAACCATGCCATCACACCTAATTTGTAAATTAAAGATTAAATAAGAATAAATGTAATTTATAAAGTTCAAAAACCATTATTGAATGAAAAACTCCGAACCCTCATTATGAAGTAGCGCAAGCTACTTTGTGCGAACATTCTGTCTGTCCGTCTGAGTACGTAAGCATATCTCTGGAACTGTTTGACTTTTTGAAATTCTTTAAACGGGATATTATTCTGGGGTTAGGTACTTATATGCCCCTAAATATTTGGCAGAAGCTGGATTTATTTCCTTAGAGAAGAAGAAGAGAAAGTAAGTAACAACACAAGAAAAATTAATCACATGTCACCATGATCTCATTTGAATACTTTATTGGTATAATTTGACATACGTTTCAGACGATGAGCGCATTTTTTTATTCAATTTAGATCATACATCAAAATTCTGATGTTCCGTGGGAGTCGAGTAATATAGTCATAAGGGAGACTGCAGCCACCGGAAATCTCCATCTAATAAACCGATTAAAAGCATATAGGTAAGGCTAAAAGCTTACGGCGTTTATAGTTTCTTTTAGTTCATTTTAAAACAGAAATCTATATTTCAATTTTAAAAATGAACAAATAGCAAGTTGCCTCCATTGACCTCTGATGATCTTACAGCATAGTGTCATATAAGATCAAAATAAATGTCAAAATCAAACTCGCCTTAGAAAAGCAGTGCGATTTGACACCTAACTCTATTTTTACCTTAATTGACCTCACAACAGTAGATCATAAAGTCATTTTAAAATCATCAAATACAAAAATGAACGACAGAATCAAAATGCATGTTGAAAAGCACTGCGATTTGTCGATTTATTTGAAATTTTATTCTAACCTTTTTAGCTAAGGTACAAAACTCAGATATTATCCTTACTCTGTGTATGTTCCCAGTTTCCATTATGTCTTTCATTCATGATAATATAGAAAATTAAGTAGAAGCATTGACAGATAAAAAATAACAAACGCGATTGACAAAATAAATAGATTTTGAATGGACCAAGCAGCAAATAGAATCCGAACGTTTATAGAAAATTATGGACGTGAAGACTGGCCCCATTGGTCCCACTCATACACTATTAGGAATTGCCCCACAGTCCGCAATTTGGTGGAAGCTGGATTCTACTACTTACCAATAGATAAGGGGGAGGATTACGTGAGCATATTCTAGAATCCCTTCCATCTGTTCTGAAATTAACCCTTAATAACACTATAAAATAGGTATCCTGTGCATTCTGTTATTCTGTAATCTACAATTGGGAAGATTGTGACGATCCAAAGGATCCTTCCTATCATGTTGGGAATTGTCCTATGGTTAATAGTCAATACAAGGATATGCGTAAATCAACGGATTATTCAATTTTTTACTCTGAAGCTTCCCGACTTGAAAGTTATAAAATTTATGAATATGACAAAGACAATAAGATTGGCTGGCCACATGGAGAGATATTTTCAATACAATGTGCTAGAGCTGGTCTATTCTTTTTCGGATTTAAAGATTACGTACATCAGCAGTTCATTTAAATTTAAACATTGAAATTTAAAGTCTAATTATTTTCCTTTCAGACTCGTTGCCCTCATTGCTGTTCAACTTTCTATGATTGGAGGCCTGGAGTAGATCCATTCGACGTTCATAAGGGGACAGCCCCTAATTGCATCTACTTTAAAATTAACGGCAATACCAAACGTCCTTTTGATAAAGAAAAATTAACACTCTCCGATGATGAGAAAGCAATGATTCGTAAATTCTATGATAATGCACGAATTTATACAAACGGAGCGATTTCACAGCCAAGAAAGCCCCACGGAAAATGTATTAAAATCATAGGGGAAAATGAAATCCAAGTTTTTCAACACAAAGAAGACGCGAGCTCTGAATTGAAGAAGACTGTCCCAATCAATAAAGATCTTATTCTCCCAACGTCCAAAGACTTTCTTACGGCAATCACAAATCTTATGAACGGCGTGACAATTGATACAGAAATAAAGGAATTCATTGCTGCAGGAACCAAGCGCAGAAGATATGATAAATGGTGTAGTTGAGATTTTACTTTAAAATAGTTAAAAAGTTATTATGTTTATAATGCATCAAATATTACAGCCAAGAAGCATCAGCTGCTGCATTTGTCGACAATCTCTTTGACACGGAGATGGCAGATGATGAATGGCAAGAATTTTTTAAATCAATGGATGTTGGAAATGTCTCTTCAAAAGGAACAGAAGCGCAGTGTAACATCTGCACATCAATTCTATCCAGTCAATATAAATTAAAGAGGTAAGAACACAAATTGAATTTAGTGGTAGCAAAATCATGTTTTTTATCCTATTTTTATTAAAAGTCACATAAAGTTCGTGCATGGGAATGGCATTACGGAAGACTTCATCACCTGTGATTTTGAAGGGTGTGGAAAACGTTTTCCCTGCAAGAGTGCAATGGAAAGACATTTAAAATCACATTCACGAGGAAAGACGGTGATTTGTCCAATTTGTAAAAAGGGGTTCAAAGAAATATACACGATGATTGAACATGCGGGACAGAAACATGGACAATGTGTTTGGAATGATTGCAACATGATTAATCCCGATCAATGTGCTGAGAAAAATAAAATTTGGATGAAACAACACAAAGAAACACACCATAAAGTGAAGTAATAAATCAAGATCATCATTTTGTGTATTTCAAATGGACACCGGGAAAAAATTTCTAATGATATGTAAATGCACAATAATTTTGCGAGTTACTTATTCCAATAAATATTTTAAACAACAAGTAATTTAACGCATAATAAACCGTTACAACGAATGTAACCAAGGGGTGTAAACCAAATCTACACGTCTTAGTCTGTCCGTCTGATAAAACG
>JAQFZB010000468.1:0-13914 GCA_034695165.1 Desoria trispinata | reverse complement strand
CCTTGACGCCCATAGGTTAATGATCCCTCCAATATTGTTTGGGAGGAAAGTTTTTGAATTTTTCCATAAACTGTTGTGTTTAATGTCCATGGGGTGGATAGTGTTGCCTAATGGGTTTAAGCAAAAAAATCCATTTAAAGTAAAGGATATATAATGTAAAGTAGTATGCTTTAATTGTGAGCTTACATCAAAAGAATCGTCAGTCGAAGACGCTACAAAATGAATGCGTTTAGAGCTCCATTTTCCCTTGGCAACAATCGTATTGAATGAATTCCTCTCGATTTGAACACTGAGAGAGTTTTCTTCTCCATCCGTGATTATAGTTAAAGCTACCATCGATCCATTTGTCGCAAGATTGTGATTTGTCGTCATAGAAGCTCTTTCCAATCCATCAATTGAAAGACGTAGTTCCGTTGTTCCTGCAGTGATCCAACTGGTTTCTTCATCTCCTTTTATTTTTTGAAATTGTCCTTCAATTTTTAATTCCCGTTCTAACCAATTACCCTCAAAGAGTATGCCTCCATCAGGGGTCAAAACTATTTTTGTTCCGGCAACCACAACTCCATCTTTATTTTCTCCTTTAATAAAGAGAATTGACCCCTGCCCTTGTTTGAAATTTGGTGACAAATCACCTTTAACTTCCAGTGCATAAATTTGTTTATTCAATACGATTTTAATGATGGCTTCTTTCCGACCTTCCGATCCTTGAAGTAATCCTTCTAAACTGAGATCATTCAGGAATTCTAATGGCGTCCGAAGTGTTAGTTTGACGGAATCAGAAGTTAAACTTAAGGTATAGTTAAATGCAACATCCTGAAACTTTAGTGTTACACTGCTGGTAAATCGCTGTTTTAAATTCCCTCTCCAATTAGCGTCTAAATGAATCTTTGGAATGTCTTCTGGTGTGGAACTATTTAGTCGCAAAAGAAACTGAAAATCTTCCGAACGGGGTCGGATTGATCCAACTAAATACCAATCACCAACTTGATCAGATTTTAAGTCCATCTCAATTTGATGAGTTAGGTCATGGGGATGAAACTTGTATGTGGCACGTAAAAGTCCATCTGCAGGCTTAAGTCCAACGTGAGTGACATTATTGTGCATCCCCAAATTCAATTCTATCTCTGTTTTATCAGCAGGGATGTGAATGGATGTGTAAAGATTTAAAGTATGTCCATCCTGTTGAAAGTTCAGCTGGAAAGATTTATTATCCCCCCGAATATCATAATCTGCAAATGTCTGGAACGATTTCAAATTTCCAATTGGGAATGAGCTATTATTCGCAAATGCCAATGTCAGCTTACTCCTCTGAGCAGCAAGCAAAATCGTGGACTCCAAGCGAAATAAATCAAGGTTATTAAAAGTAGAATTTAAATTAATAGCAATTTCAGTTCCAAGTGCTAAAGTGCCGGCTGCTTCGAATGTTCGAAGAGCAACGAAAGATGACTTTAAATTAACTTCTCCAAAGTATTTAAATATTTCTTCTTCTTTGAAAGAATTAAATTTTCCAATGAAATTAAAAGAATTTGCCTTTTTGTTCTTTTCAGAGAAAGTCGTTTCAAACAGTAAAACTAATTTCTGCATTCCACTAGCTTCATTCACAGATTTTAAGGAATATTGCAAAATCCCTCCAATTTCATCATCTTCTTGATTACTTCTCAGCCAAAGTTCAATCTTGACATCATTTAAACTTTTAATCTTCCAAAGTGTTCTTACAGTTTGTGTTCCACCAATTATTTGATTAGTTACTGATGCCCATGCATTTCCTTCGTCAAGTTCTAATTTCCACACGACTCGGGAACTCAACTGAGGCCAGAGTGCACTTTGTAAATGAATCAATGCTGAGTAACCTGAATCTTGAATATTAATTTCCATGTTAGTTTTTTCATCATCATCCCCTATCGACAAAGTTGCTTGAAGGGTGTTTAATTTTCCAGCAGAATGGAAAACTATTGGGTACTCCAAAATTGCAGAGGTAAATCCACATTGAAAACCCTTTTCCATAGTCCCAGCATATGTTACTTCAGATTGAAATAATTTCTTTGAATTTTTTGATACAGAAAATAAGAATTCCTTAGTTGGGTTATGCAGTTTCCACTTTTGCTTGGATGATATGTTGATTTCTGAGAAGCCTAATATCGGAGTATTCAATTGAATGCTCCATATTCCATTTCTAAGACTTAATCCCTCATTCATTCCATCGCCATCAATTTTAACGACCCATCTGCTATTATCATTTTGAAGTGTCAATGTTGATTTGAAAGTTTTGCTATCCCTCGGTATTTGTGCATTGAGCTCAAGAAAAATGCTTTGAAATCCAGTAAATGGAGAGATCAATGAAAAGTTTATCATGGCATTTTGATAGCCTTGGAAATCTATGGCACTCTTGATTTCAAATCTTTTACCATTATCATCTTCCCAAAGAGCAACTAAAGATCGTTTAAAATTGTTTTTCTGTTCTCCTTGAATGTCCCCTGATAGTGAAAACTCCAATTGTTTCAAAAACGGTAGTGACGTAGTCAAAGCAATCTTTTTTCTTCCTTGAGATAGATCCACGGCTGCATTTACTTCATGTCTGAATTCATTGAATTCAACAACAGCAGCAAACGAACTATTACCAAGAGGGTTGATGGACAAAGTTGCTTTGGCTTTCGAAGAGAAATTCTCCAGTGACGATAAATCTACTAGAAGATCAACTGAATGAGGATTTCGATTGTTGTAAAGGAGTTCCACCTGAAGTTTTAAAAGTTGGTTATTCCGTGTATAATCGATGGCTGCAGAATGTTCCGACTCAGATGAAAAGCGTTTATAGTTAATGAATAAATTCATTTTCTTGTATTCTTCGAATGGAGTCAAAATGGTCATATTGAAGGTCATCCGAGCATCCTGAGAGATGTTGGTCAATGAGCCAACTAAATCTCTTGTCACCATTAGGGCGAAATTTGAGTCCCCTTCACCACGGTCTGCTTTTAAAGTGATGTTTTGCAAGTTATCATCATAATCAATGACAATAAAAACATTTTCCCAAGTCTCCAATGGTGTCCTGAGTTCTATTTCTAAAGAGGATTTATTTTTACGAATGAACTTAAATGCCAAGGCTTTTGATTCATTATTGATTTCCCATTCCAGTCCCATTTCTTGACGCTCATCCTCTTGTTGAGAATTATTTTTGTAGAATATATTTATCTTCACCGTCTCAAACCCTTTAAGCGGAGTCTTGGAATTTATTACGATCTCATCTGATCTCAATTCCACTTGTCCGGACCATTTTTTCTCGTAGGGAGCATTTAAATCAACCCCAAATTTGTATGTAGTTGATGAAACATCATAGACAAATTTTCCAACGTATTTCTCGTTACTGATAACTTGGAAATCAATATTGCCCGTAGATCTACCAATGTTCACAGTAGTATTGAATTCATGATGCTGATTGTTGATGTCACATGTAAGCAATATATCTCTATTCCAATTGAAACCTTGTGATCTAGACTGCTTTGAATCTTCGTTGGTTGTACTTGATGCTGAAAATTGCAAAAACCTCCATCGATCAACGGGCGTTTCAATGGTTAGCTGCATATTCGATAGCGACCATTTACTGCTCGCTGAAAATCGGCCCTCAACATTTGCATTACTAGATACATTCAGCATATCCTCTAAAAGCATCTGTCTTATTTCTTTAAACCCCTTCACATTTACTTCAGAGTTCAGAATAAAAGTTGCATTCCGTTTAAACGCCTTGAATTCAAAAGCACTGTCTAATTTGTCCTGTTCTTTGATTATTCCAAACTTGGCAAATTTTGAACTACTCTGAAAGTCTAAATCTAAGAAAATTTTTAAATGCGTCCAAAGTTTAAATGGAGTTTTGACTTCAATTTCAAATTTCTTAGGATCTGCACAAATGCTGAGAATAATTTTTATTGGGGCATTATCTCCACGAATGAATCTAAAAAGAAGCAAATGTTTGCCCCATGAGTAGTCCGATATCACTGGTTGATAATCAATTTGGATTTCTCCTAACTTGTAATTGTCGTAAGAGAGACTGGCTGTGAATTTTTGCATTTCTTCAAGGGTGATTTCCATCGAAGCTATTAAATCTCCCAATGACAGAAGTCGTAAAGCTTTGACATCTCCCCAGGAAGCAGAGAGGGAGATGTCATAATTAGTAAATGTGCTTGTGCTGCTATATTTCAAACCTAATTGAAGACTCTCCTCTTGAAGATCCATAGCGTACGATGCGTCCAAATTAATATTTTCAAGAGACTCGAATACAGTACTTCTAATTTCTGTTTTGAACTGGCCCTTTTTCATTGTAGTCTATAAAATAAATCAAATAATAATAACGTTACTCTAATACCTTTGGCAAAATTACAATACACCAAATTTTTGAAATTACCTTAAGCAGACTCTTTAAAATGAATACTGTGTTATTATCCATTTCCAAAATTGTGTTCAAACTTCCAACTTTTGAATCATGTTCGATTTTGCCAATTAAATCCGAAGTATAGACCGATTTGAAAAAACTGCTTATAAAAATTTTCTCCAATTTTGTTTCGGTTTTTATTTCAGCATTTAACATCTGCAGTGCATCTCTGGTAACTAGAACTGACGCTGTCAAATCTTTGTTGTAATCGAAGCTTAGTAGGACATTTATTGGTTTAAACAATGTAGAAGTAATGTCCATTAAAATTCTTTTTCCACCATTTTCAGCCCCCTGAATCTCTCCAGTAATCTCCAGGTTTGTATCATCCCATTCCACAAACGTGTGTAGTTTTTCCAAATTACTCACTAGGAATTGCATAGAATAATTTCTTTCAGTCGGAATATTCCAAAAACTAGGTAATTTTTGTGGCATTAATCTGATCCGGTGAATGCTCAAAATGTTACTTGTCATATCAATCATGTTGTGAGTAAAATGGGACTCAAAAGAAGGGATAATTTGTAACTCCGAATTAACGTTGAGATTCAAGTACCAAAACTGCCAATTTGAACTTAGTAGATCACCTTGAATCCTTAAAAGATCTTTTTCCGTATTTGACAATGAGAGAGTAACTTTCTCTAATTGTCCATCTCTCTCAAAGACTAGCATTGCTTTATTTTGTGTTCCCCATAAACTTAATTTCTTTTTCGAGGGTTGTTCAATCAACTGCAATCCAATGTCTGTACCTTGCGTTAGAATTTGAAATTTTCGATGACCTTCAGCATCTTGGCTTTTGCTCTCCACGTAGACGGTATAGTTATTGGAAGGTGTTCTTAGGTTTCCTTGTATATTTGCTTTGTTAGTGCTTTCAAATGAACCTTCTAGAGTGATATCTAGAATAGGTTGTGCATCCAACCACTGCATGATAAGATGGTGGGAGAATGACGCTAAAGTTCCCTGAATGCCAAAGGAAAGTTTTATGGGCATGATATGTTCATCTACTTTAGTAAGACCAGTTCCAATGTTGTCCATTGATAACTGATACGTGGAACTCATTGGATCAATAAGCAGGAATAAGGATGTAGACGGAAATTTATCCCATGATGTAAACAATGATAAATTATAGGAAGTTGGTCGGAAAGATTTTTCTAGTTGAAACTGTAAGTGAGATGCTGCGGAAGATGCTGATGAGCTCAATCGAGTGTGAATTGTCCATTTGTGACTTTGTTCTAAGGACTGAGAGCACTCTAGAAGAATCTAAAACATATTGAAAGGATATTATTTATTATTATTGCTTGCCCGAAATCATTGTTGTTTTTGTTTATTATTTTGAACCTCCGGTAAAAACGAGAATCCTTTGAATTCCAATGTAGCATTAGACATTGAAGCTTCAGAAATATAATCCAGATTAAAAATTTCAATTTGAGATTCCTTGTTAAACTCTAATTTTAGATTTTTTCTATTATCTCTGTTGTTAAACAAAAGAGAAAATTCAGTTCTTGGATAACCGCTAAGATGAATGAGACTGTTGGAATAAAAGTCTTCTGAAAGTGTATTCATCCTTCCTTTGATCTTCCATGTAATAGATTTACTATCAACATTTCCTTGTAGATTTGCTTTCAAATCGGTAAACTCAGGATCCACTTTATGATCCCAATTGAGAGCCATTTGATGCAAGAATTCAAACGGTGTGACGACTTCAAGAGATAAAGTTCCTCCAAAAGGTGTAAATTCATTCGATATGGCAGCAGATACTGAAATCTTTTTGTTTTCGTTCCACAATATTTCTCCTTTGATGGATTCATCATCCAAGGAACCGTGCAAGGATACTTTCTCATCAAAATAATTCATATCCAATTCAATCCTGGTCATGTTAAGCAAACCTCGCATTTCTAATTTATCCTGTGGAAAATTATCCTTGTTAGGAACCAGACTGAATGACCCTGAGATTGCATTGGGGTACGTTCCACTTATCTGAAAGAAAAATAGTATTATTGTTTGTAAATCGTTTTTTCTCGGAGTAAGATTATACCTTTCCCTCGAAGTATATATGTTTCTCAAGATACAAATCAACAGTTATGTATTTTGCTCCGGATTTAGTAAATCCAAAAAGGATTTCGGAATTATACTTCCTCTCGTTAAATGTAACTTTAGCCTCAATTTTATGAGCATTTCTTGTATGACTGTAATCGATGCTTGTGCTGAGTCTGCTGCTGTACGGTTTTTTACCCTCAATCAGTATTTGGCATCCAATGTGACTTTGTTGATCTGTTACAGAGAATCCAATGGATCCAGAAATTGGAACTGAGAAAAATCCCCGTGCTCTGAAGTCCACAAGATGATCTAGTTTCAAATTAGTGCTCTTATTGATATACGTTATTGTTGCCTTCATCTCTCGAAAAGCATTCAAATTAATAAATAACTCTCCATCGAATTCTCCTTTTCGTTTTTCAACTAATGCAGCAGCAAAATTATAATCCGAACCAGGCCACAATATTTGAAGAGTTACATTTCGACTCATAAATGGTTTTGAGACGGCATCGTATTGAAACTTTCCTTTAATTTCATTTTTATTGGAACTCCTTGCAGTGAATCGTGTGCCAATAGAAGCATCCAACATTCGATGTGAAAATTCCAATAGGTAATCAATATCATCTCGGGGGTTTGTCAATGAGAATAAAACACGTAGTTCATCCAAATCACGTGTATTTTGACGGCTGTAGAGAGATCTGGCATTCCAAGTGGATTTTCCAATTGTTAAAGATGCCACATTATCACAGTAGCCTGCACTGGTCAAGGTTTCCCAGTTGAAATCTATGTTATGATCCGGATAGTTGGAAACAAGAAGATTTGCCCCTAACGCGAGTTTTGAAAGGGTTCCTTTTTGAGATTTTTGAAGTTTTGCACTCATATCAATAGTTGATGGTGGGCCGTGTTTCCAGGAGTATTCCAAAAGAGATCGACTACTCCAATGTCCTCTTCGATTCTTTATTGAAGAATGAATTGTACCCGTCAAGTAATAGGATTCTACTCCTAATGAAACTTCGTGTGATTCATCTTTGGCAAGAAAGTTTCCTAGAATAAAGAGGAGATCAATAAATACATATTATACAACTTTTATTTTTCGATAGTATATTTACCATGTATTCTAATTGGTGTCTGTGTAACATGTAACAATGAAAGATCAATATTAGCTTTCCTGAAGTTCTCTTCCATGATAGGCAATTGAATCATTCCCTTAAGCTCTGCGATTGGTCGTTTGTGAACCATCAAAGTGAATTTAGGTGTCAACAATTCTCCCACTTTCATTAAGCTGGAGTTTAGTTCCAATAGTTTGTCGCCGTTCTCTACAACAGATAAATCTAGGCTTTTTCTTGGTCCCGAGTAGACCCCATTCAATTGAATCATTTTGCTTGGTGTGGTCAAAGTAGCCAAAAAGGTACCAAGAGATGGTTTTGCAAGAAAGGTTAGAGAACTGTGTCGCTTCACCGTTGAACCAGGTGTATCAATTATCACTTTAAGATGAGAATCTTTGTTTGGATGGTAGTCATAATCATAGTCTAATTTATACCCCTTAAATTCGTCGGTTTTTTCTAAGTACAATGAAATCCCTGCAGGTGTGGAGGGAGTCAAAGTGAAATTATTAGGAGCCGTGAGTTCTCCGCATAATCTTATTCCGAAAAAGTCTTTAAATTTATCTCCTATGCACCCTTTGTGTTCAATTCTAGGACGTCCTTGTTCATTCTCATTCAATATTCTATCATCCCCCAAAGCGTTTAACAAAATCACAGTTGAAGACGCTTGGAAAATATCTTGACGATCTTGTGGGAAATTTACTGCAGCTTGGAATGAGTTTCTTCCTTTGATTTCGAGATTAGTTTCAATTGCTGTAGAAGATCGAAGTACATTTCGAAGAGTTAGTCCACTCCTTATAAAGTTATTTTTAATCCCTCCCAATCTAATTGTAAGTGATGCATCCACATTGACAGCAAAATTTGGTCTCAATATACCATAAATTTCGAAATGTTTTTTCTCCATATATTTGCCAACATTGAATTTGCCCTCGGCTTTAAGTCCGGTTGTTGAAGAGGCCTTGAAGCCAAGATTTAATGGAAGCCCTGAAACTGTCGGGACGGAAAACATCAAATCCATTAAAATTGCAGATCGTGTGAATTCCATTTTCTTTCCTGTGCTCAAATTATCCAACAAAGTTTTTATTGAAAACAGGGTTTTTCCACTCTCATCTTTAACATTAGGAATTGGAAGAGTTGATTCAGTGTTTATGCGTATGTCCTTGAAGAGAACTTCATTTCCAAATATTCTGGCGTAGAAAGAGCCTTCTGTTGCGGGAATTTTTTCGGATGCTTCTCTCTTTGGTCGTTTATTTTGGAGAAACGAAGACATACTCTCATCCGGAAAGTATCCTTCGGGCCCAAAAATAGGCTCCAAGAGATGTTCTGCACCATTAAGTCTACCTCCAAATTCAAGGAGATTTATTGTTTCTCCAAAAAGTTGAATTGACATATTTGCCATTCCAGATTTTGGTAGAAATGATTCTTCCGTGAAAATAATATTTGCATCTAGTCCGGCTCCAACGTTGTAATCAGTTGAAAAGAATGACGATTCATAATTACGGGAGAATTTCCTGGCATCAGTTCGAAACTTATTTTTCAGTACTTCACTCTCAAGCAGATTGCGAACCCATTGCTTCTCGAGACGAGAAGTTTCCTGTAGGTTTGTTAAATGAGTCCACACAAATGACCCCACTATAGGTAGTTCAAAATTGGTTTCATTATTAAAAATTAATGAATTAGATACATTATAGAATTACAAAGTTGGCAAATTTTGTACCGGTACTTCGTAACCATTAAACAAATTAAAACAGAGTTGTGCATGGATTACCTTGATTAACAACTTCAGTGTCCATAACACGGTGTATAACTTCCAGGGTTCTTCGACTGGCACATCTCATTGCAACTATGTATGCACCTATTCTTACTTCTGTGCTTTCTGTCATATCAGCATACAAAGAAAGGAATGGTGTTGTAGAAAACGTATAACAAGACATCCTTCTAAAGGCATCCAATGCAGCTAGTCGTACTTCTATAGAATTTGATCTTTCCATAGCACAGTTTTCAAGTACCGGTTTTGAGGGATGCACCCCAATGTTCCCAAGTGCTTTTAGACCTACAACTGCTCTACGGATGTCAACATTGTTTGGAAGAACAACACATTCAGAGCTGGAAGATGTAACTTGTAGACTGGTTTTATTAATGACTTCCGTGATCAACGGATCTTTGGAGCAATCCGGAGCGCTCTTGCAATATGAATGGACTATGGAAGAGACTCCAAGAAACAATTCCGAAGATGAATGATCATCAAGTAGGGGCTAGAATTAAATAATATTACTGTACATTTTGAGATAATATGTACCATCCGATGTTAATAATACGATTAGTTTAAGTCAATTATCTGAACTAAATTGTAATGTGTTTTAAAATGATGAATTACCAACAACGCATTGATCATAGAAGGCGTGGGATCCTTGATGAAAGCTATACTACTCAACCAAGATTGACTTTGTTCCTGTGTGAGAATACCTTCCATATAAAAGTCCCTCATGATTGCCATAGAACTACCAGAATTAGCTAATGGAATTGCGTCCATCAGTAATTTCTTGAGCTCATCCTCCTTTTCCAAAGTCTTGACTAAAGATCTCAGAGCTGGTTCAGTAAGTTGCCTAAGATTTTCCACAATTTCAACAAATACAGCTGGAGCTTCAGCTTTGACGCTTGGAGAACTCAGAGTCTCTAACTTTCGTAGTAGAACAAGTGTCATTGTATAATCGTCAACTGACTCAGATGCAGATATGTCCATTTGATATGTCAATGGCTTCCGTATAACAGGAGTACGAACTACATTTAACACAACAAATTTTTAAAAGCTCAATTTAAATCCAATATGTTGAAGAATAATGTTTACCTCTCTGTGGGACTCTAGTTTCGTAAGTTGTTGTTAAAACCAAAGTTTGAGTGATACGGTTTTTTGCACCACTCCCTTGATTCTCAAAAGGTTTTAAAATCTGTTCCTCCAAACAATCAACTGATTCTATTTTCATATCTACGATCGTTTGGGTGCATGTAACGTGCCCAGTAAGAAAATTGGCGGAACCTTGTCCAGCAGAATTGGTGTTGGAAGCATAAGGTACGGACTGAATTGTGGAGACGTAACCTTTCCTATTTGAGCAAGTGGATAGATCTTTGTACTTTTTTATGGATTTTGACTCCAACCATTTTGACTCTATTTCGTATGGGTTGTATTGAGTGGAACATTTGCCATTTATGTCTGCCTAAAAGATATTAAATAGTCAACAATTAACCCCCATATTTGAAATCTTAATCCAAGCTAACTGTTTTGGTATCATAAAACAAAAGAAAATTTCAATTCTTACTTCTTGAGCAATGAACTCGGTATCAAAATCCTCCATTGTATTTTGTAGCATTGAAATAGCCCCACGTTTAACATTGGTAACCCACAAAGGTTCGTCTGGGTGAGAACAAATGTGATCAATTTGTCCATCCTGGAAAGAAAAACGTAAAGCATGCTCCTCCAAAGCTTTTTGCAGATGTAGCGCATTCCCATCCGAATTTGGAACCGTAATAAGAACATCTCTGAGCTATAATCAATTATTGTGAGCCAAAGTTGTACAATTTCCAGTCACATAATATATTTATATCATATACTACTAACTACGGGATGCATACCTGTAAATTAAACTCGCATAACGAAACCACATCTATCTCGACATTTGATGTTAACATGAGTGTTGAACTCTGAACATCTTCTTCAAGAATTTGAGTCTGAATATTAGTCGTGTATTTATATACGTATGTGGTGCCAATTTCATATTGAAATTTTCCTGGTTCTGCAACAGTTAAATGATATATATTCCATTGTAATTAATTCTCAAGTCGAAAAATGTTATTAAGTTAAATACCATTGGTCTGGCTGCAATAAGGTGAACATATTGACGTACTTTTGTAACCTGTGGGTCCTGTGGAAATTTTTAAATAAATATACTATTAAAAGTCAATAAGATGGAAGTTTAATTTACAACAATTTACACAAAGGATATTTAATTATCTTATGCTTATCAATTTCCCAGACATTTGCTGGGTGATTTCATTATTTTTCTTCTTCCATTGATTCGTTGTTGGATATATGTCTTCCAAGTTATATTTTTATTATTGGACAAAGAACAGATTTATCATTCATTTTATATCACATCCATGGCGTCTCTGAAGTGAATGCTTATAGACTACGTCGTTTTGGAAGTCATGAAAGTTCAATCATCATCGTTTTCTACCATATCATATCTAGCATTTATGTGATATTAATTACAGCTTACTTAAGTCTAGGGTATTTATTCTTTCAAATGCTTTATAATGAAATTTGAAACGCTTGGATTGTTTCTATAACAAACTACAGGAACAATTCCACCATTAAAAGCGTTGATAATTATTGTTATGTTGCTAACCAGCTATAGCCAATAATTTCAGGGGTGTAATATATGACATAAATTTGATGATCTACCACTAAAACCGAATTTTGTAAGAAGCAGAACAGAAATTTTTAATAGCGATTATTTTAGCAAATGCATTTTTCATTCATTCACAGAAATTACAGAGATTAAAGATATTACCATAAATAATTCCGTCCATATTACTTCCATACTGCAGTACCACCACAGTGTTCATTAACAATTATAAAGCTATTTAAAATAAGCAATTCTCGTACACTTTCCATTCCACTAAATCATTAAATATTTATTTATTTTTTTAACAAAATTCATCTCACACTATTAATCACCAAATTATCGATACTGCATGCATATAATGCATAATTTTCAACACACTTAATTAACCCATAATTCATTTACTCCCACGTATATTTATTTATTTGTTTTATTTTTTATTATTATTAATTACCTGAAGTGGCACTTGAAGCGAAGTATAAAATTGTTAGCAGAATCTGAATTCCACTTAAACTACTCGCCATTGCGAGTTTCTTGATTTTAAGAAATCAGAGAAGGGACGTTTATTAAGTATCTTAAATTGTATTGAAATTCTTGAAAGTCTACTCAGTTGGCTCAATTAAAGAGAAATGATTTCTCGAGTAAAACGTAGTGTAGATTTTATAAATTAATTACCCATTTGTAATAGCACGAAAGACGCTGTTCTGGACTTTGAGCTGATAAGTCATGTCAACAACGAAGATGACATTTTTATAACAGCATCCAAACTTATTCTACCTCTTTCTGGAATAAAAACATGAAAAATTCATCCAAGATAGTTTTAGCCCATATTGTGAGAAGTGAGGGATTCATTTATAGTTATTAAATATTATTAATCACCCTGATACTTGCTGCTGGAATGACCCTTGTCTATCATCAGATTCCGTGCTAACTTTTATTAAAATAACGTCTCACTCAAAATCCCTTTGAGTAAATAAAAAATATCGCAAATTTTATCTCACATTTTTGACCCCAAGTTCAATCGTCTCTCATTATTAATCTTTCGTATTTTTGTTGTTCAAATAAATTAGATTTCCGTTTATTCCCTGTAATGGTATGTCTAGTAGTCATAATTTTAACAATTAGAATATTTGAAATATATTTGAAACCTTCGCATAAGATGTCGGCAAAATAATCATTGTATCCCACCCAAATAGAAATTCTCTAAAACTTTGATGATCATGATGGATTTCATTGTTTATCAAAATAGCAAACTTCGTTTAACGAATATTGTGAAGAGACAAACAAATTGAGGAACTATGTAAAATTTTCGGTTCTAGTTTCAAAAGTCAGTCATAAAATACATCCTGTTTACCAAATCTCCTTTCTTTTTCAGTAGTTGTGCGATTGTCCTTTGTTAATAAGACCCCTCACATTGTTCATTTTTATTGCTTATACATTTACATTTTATTGTTCTTTTGCAAAATTGCTCCACATGTTGGAGATTATGAATGTCTCAATTCTATATAGTATATATGCAATCATAGGGAATTTATTACATGCAATGTAGATAATTATTGTAAAAAGCGTGATAATGACTTGTCGGGTTAACAAAAAATTAAAGTTTATTACATAGAATTTCGCCTGGAATAAATGATAAATGAGTTTACATTTACAATTTGAAGCCAATCATGGCTATAATCCTTAACATGATCAAAATCTTTTGGAAACCCATTTTTCATTGTGTTGTGTACATGTAGATTTTTTGTTAGATGCTTTTTACTGTTTAATACATATTGTAGTACGAAACAATAATATTCTGTTTAATTAGCGCCGGAGAAATAACCGTTAATTTGATTTTTCATGTATTTCAGTATGTATAACAATGGTACTTTGTAACAGTACCTATTTTTATAATTTAATACTATCGCTTAAAATAGATACGTTTTGTCATTATTTAATGATCTCAATAAATATTTTTATT
>JAQFZB010000467.1:0-13933 GCA_034695165.1 Desoria trispinata | reverse complement strand
CGAAATTTCGTAAACGTAGTAAGTTGAGTTTACGAAGCTACGTTTACGACGGTTACTACGCGATCGTGAATACCCTCAGTATTTACCTTATAGTTAGTAAATAAATAGTAAATATTATATTTCTTTTATAGTTCCTGCATGTCTTTCACTGTATTCGATTATAATACCACATCAAATATCAAATAGCCAAGAACTGATTGGCATTATAAAATTATTATCATCAAGACATCCAAAAAAAATTCCAGTATAATATCTAATTTACAGAAGAAGAGAAGCAAAAAATGCAATATTCTTCATACAAATTCCAACTTCCACCTTCCACGAGGATTTATTCAACAAAAAATAAGAAATAATTATAATTAACTGGTAAGGATAATTGAAGACATAGTCATATAGTTTTCGGTCGATTATTAAATTTCAGCTGTGGGCCAGGGCCAGATATGCATATTAATTATGTTTGGGTTCGGGGGTATTTCAGTGAAAATATTAATATTTATTTGTTTGTTTTTGTATACTTTATACTTCTATGGGGTAAAGTAAAAGTTACCATTCTCTAAAGAAAACAAGTTTTTCGTTGTTATATCTGTTTTATTGGTTTACTAATTTTTAATGCAATTAAAAATCAGTTGATAATAATGACCTGTGTTGTACAATGTAATTATTATTGTAATTACTAATTAGAGATGTAAGTATAATAAATATTGCAATTTGCAATACAAAAAGTAAAAAATAAAATGCTCCAGGTGAGGCTCGAACTCACAACCTTGGCATAACTCATGATTACTGCTGTATAAGTACCACGCGCTAACCAATTGCGCCACAGGAGCACACAATTTTTGGTCGAGTTTTTCACCCCCATAACCCAACACCACCAATCCGTGATATTTCATGATGATGATCATGATGACACGAACCCCGCTAAACCCAAAACATTCAAAATCCAATCATTTCTATTTACTTAATCTGGACAACGGAAGGATTTTAAAATTATAAATTATTACACCATATCGTCATCCCCAGAGGCCCCGCAGTTGTTCATCACAAACCACCATCGTCATGCTCTCAGCCCACTCAATTGCCAGGATAAATGGAAAATCACCAAAATAAAAACCGCAACTCGAGTTAGTAATTTCATTCAATCATTTCATTAATATAAGATGATAATGATGGATTTGCTAATTATGATCTAATGGATTAATTAATTATTTATTACAGAAACATATATATAGAAGGAAAATCAATACCCAACATTCAGCAAAGTCGAGACCATGAGCTGGGCATATGTGCAAACTTAAATATTTAGTTCGCTCGGTGAATCATCGTTGAGATTTGGTAGTATTTGACTCGAGAGCAACTTCTAATTAGGCGTTAGTAGGAGTTACTCAACAACAGCATAATGAATTAAATTTTTCAAGGTCTGCTTCGGAGTTTACTTTCAAAATAGTATGAGTTGGTTCCAGTCGACCAATCTGGCATCATTTGCCAAAACAGCTTTAAAAGAAGCTCAGAAAACTATTGATAAAGCACTCGAGATCAATGAAGGTGAACAAAATGGTTCGAATATCTCTTCCGATCGTGTTACAGCAGTAACAGGTAATGCTTCAAAACAAAATTAATGCTGAATATAATAATTCAATTCAATAATTAGTTAACTATCATTATTATCGAATTAACTGTAGAAGCAGCAACAGATTTTTTTGCTTCATGGGGTGTCGGGGTTGGTTCTAAAAAGCCGTCAAGTAACTCTGAAGATTCTTCCAGTGAATCTACTACTCCCAAAAAAACTACTCCAACTGTGATTACGTCCTCTCCTCGAAAAATAAGTCTTCAAGATGAAAGACATAAAGCTGTATCTGCGTCTCAGTATAGCAACATCCCACCAACCCATAAACGTTCAGTTTCATTGGAAGTCAATCAGTTGGTTGAAGACAGCAATTACAGTATTGAGGAGTCATCTTCATCTACAATGTTCAAA
This sequence comes from Desoria trispinata, assembly GCA_034695165.1. NCBI lineage: Eukaryota > Metazoa > Arthropoda > Collembola > Entomobryomorpha > Isotomidae > Desoria > Desoria trispinata. The sequence goes on along the minus strand of JAQFZB010000467.1, from coordinate 11,958 downwards.
AGTCTGACCAGTGATGTTCCTGTCACACTTCTTGCTCTGGCCACCACTGTCGATGATGATACAAGTGGTAACAGTGGTTCAGCTGAAGAAAGATCATCAAGTTCTTCGCATCATCACAGCCGTTCCTTAAGTGATACAGCATTTAATTCTGTGAGCAATTTCGAAGGAAGTGTGGAGATTTTGGATGACGCAGACTTTAGTAGTGGTGGTGCGCTAGACATAAATAATCATTCGCAAATAGCTTGTTTTAAAGACACTTCTCGGTCAAATTCAAAATCTATAGAGGATGTAAAATCGTTAGCATTGCATATTGGATCTAAAGAAAGTCAATTAAACTCTAAAGAAAGTAGCAGTAAAAGCGAAAACCATTTAACTGAAATAACAGGTTTAAAATCGTCGGATATTTTAATTGAGTCAGATATGAATTTTTCTAGCTTAAGTCAAATTGATTTAAATGTTCCAACAACCCCGACCCCGACGATAGATTTATTTCCGGGAAATCACGACCTACTAATTCCAATTGTACTAGAACTGGAAAGAAGTAATGAACAATCCCTCATAAATCAAGAATCTACATTTGATAATAGCTGGAGTTGGGGAGAAACGGAACAAGAATCATCTGGCTTTGTTGACGTGGACAGAGATGCTAATATTGCAGCAACAGATTCTTTACATTTAAATCGTCATGATGTGGAGGAGGATTCAAATATTATCGTAACCGATGTAAAAGACCAAAAGGAAGAACTGATAGTCAACATTGATAAATCTGGGCAACTTAATCAACCAGAGAGGACATTACGTGATTCAGGATTTGATGTAGCAGATGGCCAATCATGTAGCCAATCTGAAGAACATTGCACCAACAACAATGAAAGTCAAAATGAACAAGATTCGAAAGTTGAATCATCATTAACATTGTCGAACCAAGAAGTACATACTGTGAACGAATTCTCTAATGTGCGGTTTTCAGAAAATTTTCCAACGTCTTCTATTGAAGCATCTAGTCCCTCAGTTATTGGTTCCCCAGTTGTTGACTGCATGCCACCATTATCAATGATGATTCCGCATTTACTGAATCCGTCCGAATCCTCTTCTGCTGAATGTGAATCTATTATTCATAATAATGAGGAATTATTAATAAATCGAGACGTCGAGAGCCCAGAGAGCAATTATGAAGTTTTATCCAATTCATCATCAAAACGTTCCACGGGAAACATCATTGATTTAGTAGAGTCAAGTAGAAGTAGCAGTATCGTTGTTGTACCTTCCCCAAGAAATTCCTCTGGAGGTTCTGGATCGGCAGCTAGTTCTGGAAGTTCTGGTTGTTCAGGATCCGATGGTCATCAATTCGTGGATCTTGATACCAATGGAAATGCTACAAATCAACATTCGTTAATAATGACTCAATATCAAGAGGAATCAGTAAATGGATCGCCAAGTTTTGAACGGGTTGATCCATCTTCATCCTCTCATTCTAGTGATCCGACTTCTCCTGAATTTCTAACAAAAAAGAACAGTCATAAAAAAGGTCCTTCCAGCGCATCTAGTTCGGATATTGAAGTCATTCTTTCGGCGGAGTACTCGCAGATTCATATTCCACCACCGGTTCTTCCAGGTTAGGTTTACAAAATCACAAATATCATACTTACTTCCTCGCGGTTCCCGCATTATTAATTAACATTGTTGTATTTTTTTAGAAACGAAGATGATATCCTTGTCGTCAATACATCAACAAACATCTTTAGAAATGACAGATTCAGAGTGTCAAACCGACTTATTAGATGAGGCTAAAGTACTTGCGGAAGAATTGCCCAAAAAATTGACTTTAGAAATTTCGGAAATGATGTCGGAAAAGGATCAAATGATTGGACAATTAAGAGAAGAAGGAGAAAAGCTATCCAGAAAACAGTTTGAGTTAAGCCAAGGTATAAAGAAACTTCGTATTAAAGAGAAAGAAATGGAAAACACAATCAAGAATTTGAAAGGGGAAGTGGCTGGGAAAAACTTGGAGAATGATAGACTTATGAAGAGCTTTGTTAATAAGGAAGCTTCAGAGCACAATTTGAATGAAACAGTTCAAAAGTTGATAACGGATAAAAGAAATCTAGAATTGCAGATTGGACAAATGAAATCAGAACTAGAAGATGCAAAAGAAAACTGTTCCACAATGAAGGCTTCTGTTGAAGATGCATCAGTGTAAGACATATATTTTTAATAAATCCATGTACCTATTATTATTTGTGAAACGTATATTTCGCAATCATTATTGATGACAAAGTATTAGATTTCGTTGTTTAAAAATTGTTTTAGGGAAATTCTTGAACTGAAAAATGCTATACTAACTGTCCAACGTGATTCGTCAGAGTTGGATAGTCTCACAAGAGAAAAATCAGAGTTGATCTCGCGTTCGGAATCCCTCCAGAAGGAAGTGGAAAACCTCCGTTCTACAATTAATTCTATTCAATCTAAATCTTCTACCCGAGAGTCACAGCTCCAATCAGAAGTTTTTAACTTGACCAAAAAGATTCATCATTTAGAAAATCAATTGGGTGATATGTCATCCGATGTAGCCGACGCTACTATGCCCCTTTCACTAGAAATTGAAAAACTTCAAGCTGAGTTAAAAAATTCTTTAGCGGTTCGCGAAAAACGGGAAAATCAACTTCAATCTCAGTTGTATGAATCAGAATCAAAAATGAAGGGCTTTGTTGATCGGGAAAAAGCGTTTAAAGATTCCAATTTATTATTAATAACAACAGTTTCGAATTTAGAAGCCCGCCTTCAAGAGATTGAAGCGGATAATAGAAATCTAAAACGTGAATCATCTTTACTGACGCAAGAACAAGATAAGAAAGTCCAAGAAGAAACTGAGAAGATTCACAAATTAGAGAAGCAGGCACAGAGGTTTCATTAAAAATTATAATTTTAGAATAATTGTGAAAGTTCATGATTATAACTCTAACATCAAATGGAATAATGTATCTAGATTAACGGAAGAACTTGAGAGATTAAGCAAAGAAAATGATCAGCTTGGATTGGAACTGAAATCGGAGAAAATTGCTGTTGATCAAGAAAGAAAAAGAAGTCAAAGCCTTGTGGATCAAGTTAATTCCGGAACAACTATTGGTGGAAGCAGATCCTTGAATATGAATTTGAATCAACAGCACACTCGGAACAATTCCATGTCTAATTCCACAATCACCAATATTGCTGGTCAAAAATCTGGAGAGAATTCACCCAGTTCACATTCCATAATAAGTGAAGTATCCTACTTGGACGAAGTTTTTGATCCAAATGGTCATTTGATTGGAAATACTCGTAGTTTGACCCCCAAATCTTTCTTTGATTCCTTTTCATCTATGGGGTTGATGGAAACACTGCAGAACCAGTTACGGCATCGCGAGACGGAAGTTCTTCAATATCAAGAGGAGGTTATAAAAAATGAACGCATTCGAAAAAGTCTTAACGAAGAAATTGCAAAATTGACAATGCAAAATCAAGAGTTTCAAATGGAAATTGAGAGGCTCGCAGAACTTCAAATTAAATTGGAAAACGTAGAGAAAAATTATAATGCATTACTACAGGTAGAACAAAAATAAGAAAAGAGTAGAAGAGAGAGAGAAATTATAAGTTGTATTAGAAATAATTAAATGTTATTTTGGTTCACACAGATGTATGGAGAGAAAGTAGAAGAAACTGACGAATTACGAATGGATCTTCAAGATGTAAAAGACATGTATAAATCTCAGGTACGTTTACTCTGTTGATGAGCGTATCTTATTTAATATGAAAATCTGAATATTTCATGATATACCATTACTGTCATATAGATCGAGCAACTTTTGAAGCGAAACGGCCATAATGAATAAAAAATTGGCATATTGGCATAATTTGATAAAATCATCTGATTCTAAAAATTCTAACAATTATGTCAAAATCAGATTCACAAATCGGAACAGTATCAGCAACAACAATGAGGAAATTGTGAGTAATCTGGTTTAATGACTTGTTCAAGAATCGTACGTGTACGCAGGTTCCTAAATAACTTGAAGAGGATATACACCAAATAAAATAGGTGAATCGGAGATAAAGAGAATTAAATCCAAATCCAACAGGATTTGGAATTATGGTGCTTATTATTATATAATTTTATAGAATAAGGTGTTATATCTAGTTGTGGTGGTTTAAGATAAGAAGACCCCGTGGTATTTTTAATTTAAGATCGAAACCATAGTCAGATCGCAATTCGATAATATTAAGGTTTTATTACCTAATTTAATTCGACGAATGCATGTCCACTGCTGTCGCACTTTAATTTTATTCTTAGTACAATAGTAATTTCGAAACTTAATTTATATAAAAAGATAACTAATTCTCAAGTAATTAAATGATTTGTTACACATATTTGTATATGTTGCTTTCCAAAGGTACTAATGAACCCAAGCCCAAGCATACAATTATGTAATAATACAAATAAGGATGCAATAAATGACAAGATACAAGAAACGAAATTGAACCGCCTGTTGTAAAATTATAATTCTGTTTAATTGCATTTATGTATTATTGTCGACAGCTGATTCACAAAATGGTAACCAAACCACTATATAACATTACAAAATCACATTATTATTTAATTATGCCACTAATAAACGTATCAATTTGATCGTCATCTTTCAGCCCCACAAACTTGTCAACGATTTCGCCTTTTTTCATAACAAGAACAGAAGGAACTGCTCCAACATTATAATCCATAGCTATATCGGGCATTTCGTCAATGTCAACTTTGGCCAAATCCACTTTGTCGTTAAAAGGAACAATTCCTCGCTCAATTCTCGGCATGAGTAACTTGCATGGACCACACCACCTATCATCAAAAAAGTCGCAATTAAAAGCAATTTGTATCAAAAACAATCAAGAAAAGAATATAAACTAAACTAACAACCATGTCATTATTTATGTAAGACATGTTTTAACGGTATCATGTCATTATTGTCATTACGTGGCAAAAAATTCAACAATGACCGGCTTCGGATTTTCTACAACCCGTTTCTTAAAATCCTCATCATCCTGAACTACAAATATGTCTTTTACTGGACTGCTCGTATGTAGAAGACTTCTTTGTGTTGTTATCATTTGTATCCTTTGACAGTACACCGGTTCTTGAAAAGATGATGACAATGATGACACTTGTCTTTGAAAAGAAACACCAGATGAGTTTAACCTTAAATGTCTCCTGAGATATGAAATATTACGCAACATGATCCCAATGAAGTTTGTATGACGATTTTGTTAAAATTGCTTTAGTTTTGAAATACGAATGCAAGATGTGATTTTTTTTCTTTTTGACTTAGGATTTTGTAAAATTGAATTTGAAATGCAATTCCCGCTATGTCTCTGTTTGCCTCAAAATTGTTAATATACGCGGGATTCTGCAGAAAAGAGGGAGATAAATTCTGAGTCTGACAGCAAAAATGTTGAAAGTTTAGATATTTTTATAAATTTTTAAAAATAACATAACGTTTTGATTTGAACGTATAAAAATAATTATTTATTGGTTATAAGTAATTACTTGGAAAAAGAGTTTATACAATCAATTTGTGTCTGAAAGTTAATAACAATATAGACAATGGTCAAAACAAGAAGTAGGACGGCAGTAGATCGAGGTGTTGATAAAACACCAAAAATTAATCTTGCTGAAATTGACTCAGATTTTGACGATGATGGAAACGTGGAGTCTCAATCTGATGCAACTGTTGATGAGGATGTGGAGACAGTTGACTCTGATGTTGAGGTCCTTGATGACAAGTCGAATAAGAATTTAGAGAATCAAAAGAGTACCAAAAGGAGCAGTAAGAAGTTATCAACATCAACAGTAGCAGGAAACAAGACACCGTTAAACAATAACAACGGCGATAAGAAGAAGAATACAAGCAACAAAAGCAAATCTGTCAGTAGTAGTAAGGATCAGAAAAAAGGTATTAAGCGCAGTTCGTCGAACAAGAAAGGAGAGATCACCAAACGAGGAACTCGTCCCATTCATTCTTATTTCAAAGGTGAAAATAATATAATAAATAATAATAATAATTCAAAATAAACTGCATGACTTGAGTTTTAACAAAAAGATCTGATGATGAGGCGTCCGTCTACTGATAAATGTGATTGATTTTTTAGTGGTTTAGCTTGGTTTGACTTCTTAACTAAATTGTCAGTTTTTGTTGACGGAGGATAAGTCGAGTCACATTTTTGATTCCTTATTTCTTTCTCCTGAGAACTGTGAAGTTACCTATTTTATACCTCTAAAGAATCTTACAAGACCTATGATGGTAACACTTTGATCTCTGAAGAACTGTCCTTTGAATTTTTGAAATTATTTTAACATACTAATATATCCTAATTAATTCAACATTTCCTCTATCTGTATGCTACAGGGAGATCTCCATCAACATCACCATCCCCTGAAAAGGAGTCAAAAAAGAGGAAATTAGACCCAGGAGTACGTGCATTTCTTTTTTCCGGGATTCCTGAAACAGTTGCCAAAGCACAAAAGGTCGTCGAGAAGAAAAAGGAAGATGACGAATTCTTAAGTACCGTAGACTTTTTTCCCAAAATCCATCACATTCCACGAGAAAGATGTAATGAAGGAGAGGATGTGGTTGATGGAGTTTGTAAAGATGGACATTTCCTTTTACCATTGCCTAAAGGATTTACTGTTGTAATAAACTCAATAGATACGGAAGACACTACAGATTTACACTCCAAATTTTCGTAAGGGAACTCATCTGATCATTTTTTACAGCATTGAATTCTTTTATTTATTTAATTGTTTGATTTTGTAGACTTCAAGATCATTTTAAAAGTAACTCAGCGAATGGTTGGAATAACGGAGAAAACAGTAATAAGAATGAATTTCTACAATTATGTTGCAACTTTACCAGCACATTTCAAACTCAGAATAAGAAGCATGCGAATATGACTGTTGAAATTAATCAAACCTCCATGCCTTGGATATCAAGATTTAAAGTGGAAAAATTGAAAGATATTGTTTGTGACAAGGAAGCTCTAAGTAAATTAACAACATGGCTTAAACAATGGAAATCAGACATCAAGGATGACGGGGGAATGAGCAGAAAAATTGAGAAGAAAAAGAGACGGCATGAATCTGATTCAGATTTCGTGACTAGCGACGAAGAGGAGGGAGAGTTTAAGAAAAAAAGTGTTCTACTCAGTGGTCCTCCTGGTTGTGGAAAAACGACTGCTGTTTATCTTACCGCTCAACATTATGGATTTCACGTGAGTGACCATGACCAGTGACCTTAATTTTAAAGCACATTAAGTCACAACAATCATAACATAAAGCTAATAAGCTTCTTAAAAATAATTTAAGGTTGTAGAAGTAAATTTTTCCAAACGACGACCCGGAAAAGATGTTTTACAACAAGTAGAAGAAGCCGTTTTATCACAAAGAGTAAAGGATTCCGCTAACTGTCTCCTTCTTTTTGAGGATATCAATCTATTGGATGTTAAAGAAGATGAAGGATTTCATGCAGCAGTTGCTCAGCTGATAACAACTGCAGTGCGTCCAATTGTAATGACGATAACAACGTCACTTGAATACTACGCATCTGCTTTGGATTCTAAAATTGAAAAAAAGGATCCACTCAGAATTCACTTTCAATATCCAAAAAGCTCTCAAATAATACGAAAACTCTCAATTCCTATTTTTAAAAGTATTCTGGAATCTGAAAATAATAGCAGCGCTAAAGATCATAATGATGAAGATGAAGAATGTAAACCAAAGATTCCTAGTAATCTCTTACGAGTATCTGATTCTATAGCTCGTCATACAAGGGGAGATATTCGTCAAACTATCAATCAACTACAGTTTATCTTCACCAAAGGAACTTTTTCGTTTATAAACTCATCCAGTAGTGAATATATTTTTGATGTTAGTCATATTCACATTGATCAACAACTAGGGAGCGTATTAGATTTTGATTTCGTTCGTCCATCCGTAAAAGAGATGTATTATGACGAAAATGATGTTTCTGAATATGGGGAGTCCCAAGAAGATGATGACGATGTTGATATTAATATTTCTGTAAAAGCTAGAAAAATTAAAGGACTTCAGAAACTACAGAAAATGGCCAAAATGCTGGAACATATTTCAGACATTGATTTTGTCAATGGAATGAATAAGTGTATATTTTCCGATAGTTTATTTAATGACTTGGAAGAGGAACAGGAAATGGAAAAGCACAAAAGGAATCTCAGAACGGATTATTTAAACTTCGCCTGTCGTTCATCGGTATGGTCTTATTTACTTATTTATAGACAAGTTCGGTTGTTTTAAAAAATTATTTTTTATTGTTTCAGATATCTGATGCCATTAAGTCAGGAGTTGATTTTACTAGAATTCAACCTTTAATACTTTCCAATGATAATGATATAAACGCTGGACAAAATTGTTATAAGTTAATTGACGAATTAAGCGATTATTGTGATAATATTTACGCAGATGGAGGTTGGGAAATCGCATCGTATATCCGATCCATCATTAAAAGAAGTAAAATCGATTCAATCGGGTCCAATGCAAAACGGAATGGAAGACTATCTTACTTTAATAGATTAGATCGCAATTTTGTGGATAGGGTCTGTGAGACTTTTGGGTTCAACAAAGAGATTGAAATAGCACATAAACGAGTCAAATACTATTAATATGTTATAAGGTGTATGTAGTCTAAATTTCATGGTGTAAGTAAGATTAGTAGACTACTTTCTTTTACTAGCCGAAGTTTTATAAATGGCTCACAGGATAATATTTTAAAATACGCTTGGCTTTGGACAGCAAAAATATGTAATAATATTAGATGTCGCATTGTTATTATTCGTATTAAATTCAGACAGGTTTTGCTTGACTCATAATAGAAGTATTTAAAGAAACTAAAATGCTTTTGTGATGTAAGGTCTCTTGTTTCTTGTACGATTTTGTTATTACAATAGTTAAGATAATTTCAGTGAAAAATTAATAATAGAACCGTCAAATAAATTGTTTAAACCACTTATACAAGTATTAAGAACTAGAATTTAATAGAAAGTACAATAGCCATTCATAAATGTAATAATTTATAATACCACAAGAAAGGTTTTGCATCGTATCAAAACGGTTAGCGCATTTACTCGCCAAATATTTTGAAAAAGTGATATATATATATACATATTATACCAACATACCACAATGGGAGACGAATATATTCCTGTTAGGGTTGCCTTGACCAATATTAATTTACAGGTCAACATGTATTATAGATTTGAAAGTTTTCTATTGTGTAGTTGATTGTGTAGTTTTCTATTTCTGTCCTCAGTTTAGTATATACACATGGATTGATTTTCTTTTCTTACTTCAACACGTATACCAAAGATTTATAGCAAATAGAAATATAATCATAAATGTTACCACTGCAAGATATATCAAAATTTATTTGTCTACGTTGGGCCCACTCCAACTGCCCAACAACAAATATTATTCTGTCCTTTTCCCGAAACAATGTCCCTAGCACCAGTTCCAACTGAAGATACAGAAAACCCATTTTCGGATTTAAAGAAAGGTATAATTAAATGAAATTAATTTAACTATTTTAAACTATTTTAAACGAACGCATTGGCTCGGGATATGTTATTCATATAATGTATGATTTTTACCTAGGTGGTAGGCGTGAAAGTAATAATAATCCCGAATTCGTGGGCAATATATTGGAACAAAATTTATATTCAAAAGGGCCTCCCTATCACCCCCCAAATTTACCACGTAATACAACAAATCCTGTATTATACTCTGGATGTACAATTATCCTGACCATAATAATGGTATTTGATATTGTAAGATGTCAAATTTTAAATACTGATTTTTCTATTCCCTGAACTGCACTTGATCAACAACATTCATCCCAATCCATCTTTTTGTTATAATAGGCTTTATTGAGTTTGGGAATTTACCACGAAGCTGTTGCTTACTCTCATGATATTTTATGGAATAAAATTCTACAGGATCAACATCCATTTCCAAGTTTAGCAGGGGACAGCTATTTTAGTGGGAATCATTTATCTCATCTTTCGCCACAATTGATACCGAAATTCGCTATCTCGGACATTAAAATGAACTTATCAAGAAATCAATCTTACGAGATAATCTTCCTCTGCCTTACAACTTTCTCCATTGTTAGCAGCATTATTCACATTACTCTATTCGTATTCTGGCCAAAATTTCGACACAAGTTATCTTTTGTATGTGAGTTATATTTCCAATAGCATATGCTTTATCGAAAGACAGTTTGTTCATTTAAGAGTTTCAAATTCTTTGTTTATTGCAGACATACTTAGGATATGGGATTTTAGGAATATTAATATTTACTGCTGCATCCTTTTTATTGACCTCAACAATGGGACAACGTACATTTATACAGGCTAGACAAACTTTAGAAGAGGGACACGTATTTAAGAAAAACCAGACGAATGATTCTAAACCTGAACAGGACCATCATGTTAATCGCTACGTATTAGGCCACAATCATAAAACAGGACATTTGGAGGAACACGAAACTTGTAAGATAAGGCCAGATTATGAAGAAGACCAAACTGTGAAAATCTTGTGGACAATAGTGCATATTTGTGGCTATCGATATGTTTCATTCAATGAAAAGGATGTCTGCAAAAGCGTTGTTCTGCCAGACAAAGTTCATATTCTCGAAAAAGATTATTCTGTAAATGAATTAGAATTGTTGACTATTTGCCCTATGGATTATCACAAACTTATTGCAACTGTAAGATATAAATTCACATGCTACATATATATGTGAATGTACAAATAGTGTACTCCACAGAAAAGTCAATTCATAAATTCTGTGTAATTGGATATTGAATAAAAATATGTAGTTCGTGATTTACTTGGCGTCAATCTGCTGTTTTGCAGTAATGTGGCTGGGATCTCATGAGGAAAAGTCAATCTTTCAACCCCACGTTGAGAAAGGACAGCTTGTGTGGTGTCCACATTCTGTCACAGCTATCGAAGGTTCGCTCTGTGTTTCTGTTCAAAATACAGCTACTAACATTTTGTTAATTGGATTTATTAATAGATTGGAGAATGAATATGACGACGCCTTCTTATTTGCAAATTGAGATGATGATGCGCCCTACAGGTGCTGATCTTACTGTCAATGATTTAACTATTGACATAGAACAAGTTGAAGTGCACCGGTTAAATCACCCATTAGGAATGTATGATCGATATTACGAAATATATCGTCCTGGAGTTTACGATCGCGATCGCCACGAGATAATTCGCCGTGGAAGTCATGAACAACGCATAGATCCAATTCGTGTTGGGAGCCGTGAACGCAACAATCGTCGTCAATCGTTGTCAATGACGGATGTGACATTTGGTCGACAAGCTAGTAAAGTTCGGTACGCTCATTCTCTTTTAAACAATTCAACTTCATTCATTATTACTAAAAGTTTATGTTTTTTAAGCACACAACAAGACTCCGTAGGTAGTGTTACTCGACAACCTGAACTTACAAATTTTCCAGCATTCAATAAGGCTTCTCCGTCTCCGTCACCTAGTTATTATCAAATGCGAAGACTCAGTAATCCATCTGGGATGGATATTCATTCTCCTCCTCAAATTACTCCACACGGGATTGGCTGGACGGTCGCATCACAAAATGTTAACAGAATTAAGAATATTATGGTAATTGCACCATCAATGGTTATTCATCCACCAGCACAGAAATTAACCGATAGGCAGGAAATTTCATATCAAGATTCTCATCAACAAACTTCTTGGTTTAATGAATAATAAATGTTTTGAATACAAATGTTTTAATACAAATTGCATGACTCTATAATATAATCCTTGAATAACAATAATGTTTTTAATTCTTCGATTTTACATTTCGCTTTTTA
>JAQFZB010000466.1:0-13937 GCA_034695165.1 Desoria trispinata | reverse complement strand
ACCCCTTGACATACATGGTCCAAAAACATAGCCAGCCGTTCTCATGCCCTATGGAGGTCATGTACAAAGTTTCATGAAGATCCGTAAACGCGTTCGAAAGTTAGAGCACCAACGGACGGACGGACAGACGGACGGATAAGACAATCTTATGAAGGGGTTTACACCCGTTAATAACCCGGAATAAGTCATTTTTTAATCCAACGTTCATACGTTCAAATTTTATGTTGACATGATCTCGACATGACAGTTTCTTGTATATGAGCTTTAGAACTAGCATGAATGATCACTTTTATAATGATGAAAATAATTTTATTATGGATTTTGATCATTTTTACCTTCGTTTGTAGTAATTAATCCCATTCCAAGCAACAATCCTATTTTCGGTTCAAGTATTGCATTATTTTTTAATCATAGTCTTGGAGGATGGGAAGTGTAGAAAATTGGAAAACACCAGTATCACCTCAGCCTCAGCCAGTCTCATCCCTAATAATAATAATAATCATTTATTTCACATATTAAAATTGAAATCAAAACAATCGAAACAATAATCCGTGGGCAATACTCAGCTAGCTTATATAAAGCATGATATAAAACACTAGGATATTAAAAGCCACAGAGTTGGAAAGCGCTTTCTAAGTGCAATAAATTTTAACTTCGTATTTCGTGAAATTATGAAAAGTAGCCTCACGGTATACATGAAATATCTGAAGAACGCTTCAGGGGATCATGAAATATTAATGTTGTTTTGAAAGAACAAAATCATAGGTTTAAACAATGTTGAGTATGAACAAAATCGGTAAAATGGATATTGCATAAAGCTTGAATAAGTTTCTGAAGTTCTGCTTTGTAATGTCAAACCCCTTATTAATTATAATAGAAAAAGTGTCATATTTGTTTAGATATTTGACTAAAACCCAATGTTGTGTATTTAAAGTAGTAAACTATTCATTCAACAGAGTTTTCGATGTGGATTAGGGCTTTATGAACCATGTGTTTTACAGCGTATTTCAAGAGTTATCAACTAATGCAACACTCTTGGTTTCTTGTTTTTTGTGCCTAAAATGTTAGGATGTGTAAGGAATTTTTTATCTTAGGCCCTTAAACCCTTTACAAATTCTTGAAGAGTTCTGTGAGTGAATATTCTTACTCCAGAATCTTCTCAATCCAGGTTATACATGCAATGGATGTTATTTATTTATGCTTGCTTTATGAAATTAAATGCAAAAAGAAATAAACGCCGTACAATAACACAAAAATTAGTAGAAATGGAATGATAATTCAGTGCTTAGGCATTAAGTAAGTGATTTCATAAGCATTAGACTTTTATGACTAGTAGTGTTAGTGGTTATAGGTCAGCTAACTGAGGACTTTTGCAGCGATTTAAAGTCGGGCTACGAAGGACTTGATTTTGGGAGTTGCTCAAAATCGAACAACTACAATACAAGCAAATAACGACTGAGCATTAATACTTCCAGTCGCCTTTTTATAAACTCAGATAATTCTGAGTTTGAATATTCAATTCTACAATTAAGAATATTCATCCAACTTTGGACTCCGAGACTAATATATTCAATTCTCATATGATAGTGGAATGAGAGTAAAACATTTTCATTTCACTATCACAGTCCATTAAGTTGAAAAAATTGAGATTTCACAGATGCCATAAAATAAAAATCTTTTGTATGCAAAATGTATTTTAGATGACCTGCAAAAACAAATCGGAGTCATTTTTGATTAAACTATGCTACTCTCATTGCATGCAGACGATTTAAAGGATTTATTAATGGGTTCCAATTAATGGGTCTCCTAGCGGGCCTGAAAATATTAAAAAGAGCCTCCTTAAAAATATATATTTACCATTTTGCCTACAAGTAATGCAAAATTTCCTTCCTAAGAATGTGAAACTGTCTCCTAAAAGCGTACTAAATAATTATACTAAATCATTATAAAAAATCACACAAAGGCACGCCATTTTATTGACATCTCGTATGTATTGTACTGACATGATAATAATGATTTCATTAGCTTTTGCAGGTTTTTCAGATTTCTTACTGGTCCCAGCTCGGGTTGTTTTTAATTTAGAAGGGGATGGCGATAGTTAATGAATTTAGGTGTTAAATAAATATGGTAAATAATTGAGAATTATTATGGTAGCCGGGGTTGATTATCATCATTCTACTTACCTTGTATACTAATATACATAATATACTAATATAATCTAAAAGGAATTCTTACCCCTTTTCAATTAAATGAACAAAGTTCTTGATGTGCGTTGCTCCACTTGCTGCGTTGCTGTTAGTATACAATCATGAACCACTAGAAATAAAACGAGGTTGAATTTCGGCCTGTGGAGATCCAATAAAACGACTTGCAATAATGCAATAAACTTTTTGGAAATAACATAATTTATTTTTCTAACACTCATTATTGCTCACAACTTATTTTACGTGATATCTTAAAATACAACTTATTATTCTTTAATTAAAGTTAAATTATTATTATCAGACATTTTCTACAGCTTTACCACATCCCATATGGTACTCAAAATGCATTGTTTATTAGATAGCATTTGATTTAACCTCCCCTATTTAATTGCGGGGACAGATAATTGACGTGCAACGTGTAGAGCATGATTTGTGAGCTAATTTATTTTAGCATACATACGGATTTGCTTCCAGTCATTCACATACATTCGAAATCAAATCGAAAACTCAATAAATGTTTTTTTACTAGCGCGTAAAAAGCTTAATTCGATGTATAAAGTTATCCTTTCATTGTTTGAAATTCAATGCAATCACAAATTCTGCTTTAAAAATTAATTAACTTAAAATTAAATGCTTAAAGATAAGTATTATTATTAATTATAATAAATTATAGATTTACTTCATGCTTAAACACTTCATTACTATCTATCATTACTACAACGATAATGGAACGGTCCGTTTAATATTACAATTGATTTTGTGTATAAGTATTGTCAGAAAACAGTCATGTTAGCTATCCTCGAGTAGGGGATAAAGTCCTTATAACATATTTCTAATCGTTAAATTTGTATTTTTTAGGGTCAGCAGTGGTCAATGTGCTCACAATAAAATAAACCCTAAAATAAATAAAGAACAGAAAAACCCAATTTTGAATAGAGTGTAGACGTTATTAAGAATTAGGACATCTTACACTATTAAGACCATTAACCTTAACACGTTTTAGAATAGCGCAATCAGTAGTAATGCTGTCACATGATTTTATGACCTCGCTTTCATAAAATCGGAGAGGAAGGTTTGGTTCCTCCTAAATCTATAGATTAGATTAACAGACTCCATCGCAACTGACTTTTCAAATGTTATCCATTTTCAATATGGTTTGGTCTGTCATCCATTACTTGGATTAAACCATTTCCAAATTGATGTAAACGTTTTTAACTTATGAAATAAACAAAATTTTAAGTATTAAGTTGACTGATAATACATTAACTTTTGGTTACTTGTAATAAACGTAAATCTCACTTTTAGCAGGGTTGTGTAATCCCGGAATTATAATCTGTATATTACGAATTTGGATTACGGATTTTTGTAGCCCAAATCCCAGAATCCAGGAAGAAAATTTTATTAATGTTATTCGTCAATCCATTTGAACGGTTTGAACGTGTATATAATAAAAATAATCCGCAAACCAAGTATTTTTTTAATAAAATGCAATCATCCGATGAAAGAATTTATTTTTGGATTTTTGACTCTATGAGGGATAGCAGAGAGTTATAAAATGTAAATTTAACACTTTTAGATTTAAAAAAAGGACTATATCTCTATCTGAATATTCAAATATATAATTAAATGTCCATCGATAATATCGCCACCAAAACTAAAGATGAAATTGCATTTCTATGCTTCTTGAGGAAACATTTAAAAATTAAACTTATACCACGATGTCCACGGTACAAAATTTGTACAATGTAATCCTTAATTGTAATCCATAATCACAATCCCAAGAAAATAAAATTCAATGTTAATCCGCAATCAATATTACCTAAAAATCGTTGTTAAATGTTACATGATAGGGTATTTCTTCCGCACAGTTCCGTTTTTCAATTCACGTTTAATAAGTTTAATAAAATATTATAAAAGTTTTGCCTAGCTGTGTTTTTATAGGACTACGGCCCTGGAAGGAAGCAAATTTTCTGTCTTTAAAATAAATTCTTCTTTAATTAAATTTTTTTTGAAACTAATAATAATTAAATAATTTCAATCATCAAAAAGCTGTATCTTAAAGTACAACTTAAATAAAAATATTTTAAAACATAAACATGCCTGCAACTTGTGGTAGCCCGACCAAAGATGCATAGAAAGCAAAACTTGACCATTTATTTAATCAAAATTTTTGGTTATTTAAAATTTTAACTTCGGGGTGAGACCCCTCTCTTCTTTTTCCAAATCATTTGTAGTCTTTTTTTCCAAGTTGCTAAAATCGATTGAAATTTTTCCCTATGTAAATACGGTAGCTATATTCGCGATCCTCCACCACGTTGGGTCTCGCCATTCGAGAACCACTTGACCGATTTTGCTCATCTTCAAACTTAAACTTTGTATTTGCATCATAAACTAGTGTGCAAAATGTCATGAAGATCGATTAGCGCGTTCTTGAGTTATCGTGTTTACCGACAGTCAGACGGACAGGATTGACAAGCCCTTTTGTTGGGCTAAAAAGTGAACAAAAAAAGTCATATTAATTAAATTAAAGTTTGTTAAAATTCCGCATGGTCTTCTAATACTAAATTTACGAGAGCAACGTCCTTGCAAGAGAGTGGAAAACGGAATTTCTTGGAAAAATCTTCCTGTGCTCTGGAAAACACTACCCACTACTATCGTCAAAACAAGGATAGTTGGGGATCTGGAGTGCAAAATTTCTCAAAGATCATCGAACTCATCATCTCTTCTAAACATCAGCACAGGCAATACGATCTCTGATAATAACATACTAGACATCGTGTCAACAAATGAGAACACCGTGGCAACTGATAATTTCGACTATTTTCCAACACATCATAAAGGGGTTAGATTATGTCATACCAATATTAATAGTCTTAGTGGTAAATTTTCTGAGGTTAAGAATCTACTCAATAATTATGACATAGCATTACTAGCAGTAACAAACTCCAAGTTAAATTCAAAACATCTTTCTACTCAATTTGAAATTACAAATTATTCTCTTATTCGATTAGACAGGAAAACTGATGTTAAGAAATTTGAAGTTGGAATAGCACTTTATGTTCATGATATCTACTATTGATTTTTAAACTATCAGTCTTCCCGGTCTATCATAATTTTCAATTCATAAATTATATTAGATCAAATGTAAAGCCAATTCTGGTTGTCAACAATATATAGACATCCACAATCTCTTTCAAGTCAATATATTGAATTTTTCAAAAACCTAAAATCTGAAACGATTATGAAACTAAAATTTTTGTAGATTTTAATCTGGATCTTTTAAAGTTAAATTCATTTGATGTGAATATTCACAAGCTTTCTCCTTTGTAAAGAATTTGATATATGGCAACTAATGAATGAAATAACTCATAATAATGGATCCCTTCTAGATCATATTTATGTATCAAAAAGGCAAAACTCTTTATCTTCTTTATTTAAGCCATTTTCCTTTTGGAGGCTCAGACCATGATATTTGCTTAGTAGTTCGAAAAGTGAAGAAACGTTAAAGGCATAGACACTATTTTTAGTGATTTTGATACATTTGTTAATAACCAACTGAATGATGGGTCCGCCCGGCACATTCAAACTGAAAGTGCTACCTCGTGGCCAGTGCTTTCTAAAAATTCACAATTCGACAATTAATTGATTTAAAAATCCGACTTCAGTTTGAATGTGTATTGTGAAAGGAGAGGTTTTTTCTATCCGAGTATTGGCATTTTGGTAGTTTTCCTCATTATTCCCTTTCCATTAACCTAATTGGCGGAACATAATTGAAATCAAAATTTTAACATCAAACTAATTTGCTCAAAATTTCAAAAACTTTTCAGGTTGTGGTGACAGCGATGAATTATGTGACCAAATATGCACATAAGATAACGATATAAAGCAATAAATAAAATAGTAATTTCCAGGATTCAGAATTATCAGTATTAGTCATCTAAACTACATTACACATTACACATTGAATATATGATAAACACAAATAGGACGAGTCGTATATGATTATAGATATTACATTTATTCACTAGATCCTATGACCATTTTATATGAAGGTTCTGTCTGTCCGTCTGTCTGTTTTCTAATGAAAAGTACGTTAAAAATAATAATAATAATAATTTTTTTTCAAACTGGCTCTTCTTGGCCTGTGGCCCACTGAGCACCACGCATTAATTTTTTAATTTGACAATGATAGTTTTGACAATAACCGAATTGACATAATTTAACGGTTTATAACTCCCGGTTACACTTAACAATCTTAAACATAACGGTTATAGACCCTTTCAATTTAGCTGGAGACACGTCTTTTACATGAAAAAATTATCTGCAGTGGTGGTGTGTGGTTGGGTTATGTAATTATTGTGAAAGTACTATAATAAGTTGTAACAAGATTAAACAACAACATAGACAAGACGAATTCTTGATACATTGAATAACATGATTAACTTTACAAATAGTATGTGTATCGTAAGTAAAATAAGTAAACAGTTGTAGACATCATCTACAAATAGCACACGGCATCCCATACTAGGCTCTATACTTAAAATGCTAAAGTTATGTCGTGAAATTCATTCAGAATACAGTATCTTTGCATAAACTAATGCAGCAGTTTAAATGGGAACCTTTCCAATTTTACTACATCAGTTTAAATTCATAAGGACGAATATAATAGATATATTATAATATAATGATCAAATTACGCAAGACAAAATAGCTAGAAATTAATCTGTAGGAGTCTAGACAGTGTCGTATTTCTCAGTCCAAAGTAAACAATCTCCAGTTTGAGGAAAAAAGAGACCAGACCCATTTTATATAAAATCACATTTTTATATATTGATGATCATTTTGTGTCCTATATTATAATGATCCCATACATCATCATATTCATATTATACATCATATTATACACCTGCATTTTCTGGAGTTCATTTTATTCGTTGTCTGACTGCTGATCCAAAACAATTCAATTCTTGATGAATATTTTACTTTGAAAAGAATTTGGTTCAAAGTAAAATGGGGCACTGTAATTCATAAGATAAAAACAATTAGGAAAACTAGTAGCTCTCATCCACTAACTTTATAATGACAATAAAAAATTAAAAAAACACAGAACCAGTTCATTGGTAAAGATATTTAGAATCTCACGTTGCCTCGATGAGAATTGTCAATTTGTTCAAAACTGTTTGACCATTGCGATTCATCATCAGTGAGACCCGAGCTCAACAAACCGCAATCAAGTAAGGTCATTTAGGCCTTTTAGTTTTATCTGAATTGTTATATCTATATCAGTCAATGGCTCAGTCCGCTTATACATCCAAGGTCGCATCACAGGTTCCTTTAATACCAACTCTTTATATCTCTGAGATACCTTTAAAAGCAGAGCTACTAAAATTAAAGATTAAATTAGAAGTCATAGGACAGACATTAGCAATTACTGTTACAGACTTAGGAATTTATCAGACCACTCCCATAACTGAATGTCAATATACATCCTCGGAGAATTTTTGTCAAAATTCTAAAAAAAGCAACTAATACCACATACCAACTTGATGAAATCATTCCAGTACCAATTGTTTTCAACAATAAACGTGAACGCCATGTTCAACCACTTTCTCCAACTGCTGCACATCGTTGTGGAATTTATAACGCACCTTTGTGTCGTGTTCAAACTTGGAAATTCACAGGTATTAAAGGTGACATACACAGTATTTACTAATGGGTGGTACAACTACACAACTTCATACTTGTAAATATGATGGAGATGTCAGGATTTTCGAGTTACTCTCCTCAAGGAAGATGAAGTAGCCCTAACTAATGTTCCAAATACGAAACTAATATACTATTCTGAAAGTAGTCAATTCTTTCGTATATTAAATAGGACACAAATAGGAACAATTCCCTTATCCCTTGGGATTGTAAAATTGTACTTAATGATGACCCACATCTTCCGGATTTCCAAGAAGAAATTATTTCACCAGCTTTACCTTGTTTCAATAATTTTGAAGCAATTAAACAATACCATTTGCTAGTAAAATTTTCTAAAATTCACACGTTTGTGCATTCTACGGACAACATTTCTTCCTTGCCCGGATTTCTTGATGTGAACGATTTATTGGATCAGAACTGGTTACGTAGTAATTTTACCATCAAGGATCTTAAAATTTACCTACTATTCACACGCACATTTGTAATTCTATGAAGATTTAAAATTATGTCTCAGGAGCTGTTGATTTTATCATATTCGGACTAATCTTGATCAATCTTATCTTACTACGTACATCGTTTTTTTGGTTTAGTCCACTTTTTACAATCTAGAGTTTACGCACTCACAATTCATTACCTTGTTTCCCATGTATTTAGAAATTGTTATTAATTTCTTGTGCTTAATAGCATTTATCATTCATTCACGAAGAATTTTTCAACTTGGCAAACAACCCATTAGCGAGGTTTATCGCAAATGCACTGTCCCACAATTGAGTTCCATTAATAAAATTCTTTCCGATCTCCTAAACCCGAACAGGAAAATTGAACCATTTCTTTCTGTCATGAATCCTTTCCATCTTCTTCGATTGGAACTGAATCTTGCCCATTTAATACGGTCTTCATCTCACAATCGCCCAAACGCAAAGATCGATCAGTCACATACAGAACATACGATCCAAATTCTCTTCAAGATAATCCAAATTTTCCTACAATTCAAACATCACGAAATGAACCCATGAAAATGCTTCCCATGCCAAACATCACAATTAACACTGTTCACTTTATCTCTATCCTCCACCAACTATATAGTATTGTAATTCCGCTCCCTTTAGATTAGCTTTTGAGTCTACTAATTTTAGCAACTAATTTAACAAATTAACTATAGTTAGTAATTCATCTACAATCAAATATTTCATAGTGTCTACTATATTCTACAATGAATTTAGTAATTAAACTATTTGTCTGTTTAGTAATTAAACTATTTACTGTTTTCTACAAAGAATCTAGTAATTAGGTCTAAAAAATGTTTGCTTTTGTATTGTGCTATTCACTTTCACGCTTCACAAACATTACATAACTCTGTTCATTCTTCCCATGATATTTCCATTTTTATCACATAATTCACCCTTCCTAATTCCAGCACCATGACTTTTACACTAAATCACATTCGCCATCAACGTACCTTCTATGCCAAGGCAAAGCTGGAAAAGCAGTATTAGGACCCTTCAGGGAATTTGCTTAAATTTGAACGCTGCAAAGAAAATATCAGGTATGCCCTATATTAATCGTAAGTGCATACACTTATTCAATCAAGCGAATTGTTCCATGCACTCGTCGATTATGTCCGACATCATTCCACTCAAGACAAGGAGAAACGAGACGACCTCTACCTCATTATCAAATCTTATATGCAAAACTTGTGTTAATGTTTGATAAAAACAAGGAGAATTTTTTTCTCTTGGTTCTTGTTTCTTCAATCTCAACCGAATAAGGATCACTTTCTCCTGATGTTCTTCTGTGAATATTACTTTATCATCATGTTTATAAATTCATAACTTATCATACAAGTTACAATAAGATGAAGATAATTTCAGAAAATATTCAAGATGTATTCATATTAGGAGCACCATATCTAGAAGGTGAATGTGGATATTTTCATTTATTTCACTTTCATCATTTTTAATACCCATCACCAACGTGTCAGCGGTTGATGGTGTCGCTACTACTTTATCCTACCTGAGATAAGTGCGTAGCCTTCTTACTACTAAACTCGTGTTATGAGGACAGGGGTTTGAGTAAACTACAGAGAGTTCAGTTCCCCGGGTTTTGTTTCTCCAGTTTCTAACGAATAAAGAAGTAATACGTTGTCCATCCCTTAATAATACGTTCTGTGTCTATTGTTTTCATCTCCGTGTCCATATACAAACATAACTTAACACACCAATTACATTGGCGCGTTCTACGGTTTTCATTTTACGAACAAGGTATTTTAAACTTTATAAATTGACAAATCACACTGTAAATTATTCGGTGTAATTGGTCTACACTTCGGTGTAATTAGTCTACACTTCGGTGTAATTGCTCTAAACTTCGGTGTAATTAGTCTACACTTCGGTGTAATATAAAGTCTACACGTTTGTGTAATATAAATTATACACGTTTTTGAAATATTCAGTGTACATCTCATATACTAAATCTCATCTTCCCCAAAAATAATTCGCATACTTTATGGATATATTTGCCTTCTCATTTTCCACATAATGCCTATTTCTGTAGGCACGCGTTTGCAACTTCCTGCAATAATTCTTCTTATTATACATGTAGTTTTTGTTATTGAAGAAATTCAAAAATTGTTCCATGGCTTTTGGCAATATCTTTTGAGATTTCCGTACATCCATTAACTTTTAACCAATAATGATGCTAAACTAGGAAGATATAATCTACACGTAAGAAGGTTTGATGATCCGGTCGATGAAGTTGTTACTTCAGATGATTAGCCTTTGGCTCCAGTAGATTTTCAATCAATAAAGGATGTGTTCAATTATGGTTATGGTATGTTATAGTTATGGTATGGCATGCTAAAGAATTTAACCTTCGACGGCGATTCAACTATCGCCCCGTTTCAACCGGTATTGAACTCTACAGATGTTCTACCTGTTGAGTCCACGGCTTCTACTTCAAAACAAATACGATGGAAAAATCATACTTCTTCTTCGGCTTCTGCGCCTCCACAAAATTCTAATGTAGTCCAGGTTCCATCTTATAATTCTGTAGATCCTCCATTAACTAGAATTTGGTAAAATCCAATCCATATTCTTTTAAAGAAATCATCATTAAGGACCATAAAAATTTTTTTTTAAATAAAAAGCTTCCCATCCGTCATAAACCGACAACACCGTGTTTGACACCCACAATTTGTAAACTAACCCTTTCTTCACAAGCATGAGTTTGTAGCAAAGGTAACCCAATCACGCTACGTTGTCAGCAAAATTCCGCCTTCAACAACAAAAAAAACCGATAACAATCACCACGGCTAGTTGATCACAGACCATTGAGCCAGTTCGTTTACAATCTGAATTTTTAACGCGATAACAGATCGTTACAACTTTGTTGATGGGATGAGATTGACAACATATATGGTTATGTCTTTAACCTAGACACTAATGAATATGGTTAAAAAGTAATTGTTGTCAATATTTTAAATTCAATAACGAGTTCTTTGGAAATAACATTCATTTTGATTTCAAATATTTAATGGATTATACAGGGTCACGTGTCAAATATAATAATTTGGTCGGTCTTCTAATGAAACGTTTATTTTAATGATCATTTTTTCGTGTTCAATTAAATTCGTCTCAATTAAATTTTTTTCATAAAACTTTGCAGAAACTAAATAATAACAATACACTATTCGGTGGAGTTAGTATTATATTAATAGGAGATATAAATCAATTATTATGTTTATTTCAACAATCCCTAATAACAAAATTGAACAAAATTGATTTTGGGCGTGTTTTACATAATCTCAGGAGAAAAAAAGTATCTAGTCGAGTAATATCGTTATTAAGATCAAGACTGCTTTCCAACATAGATACAGCCGAATTTGATCGATTTAAAGATGCACCGTACCTTTACGCTTATACAAAAAAGGTGAAAAAGAAGAATAATGAAAAGTTAATAGAATTAGATGTACATATTTTAGAAATACCTGCAATAACGAAACCTAAAAGTACTATAGTCAAAACTAACGATTTATACGCCAGTTTTGCTATTGGTGCAAAGTGCATTTTGTTGCGTAACATTTGTATTCCTGGAAAATTATTTATTGGAGCTATCGGAATATTTAAGGGAGAGTTCAACTGATTCAGGTTTCTTCCTACCAATTTTCAACTCCTGCCCATATGAAGCAAAATACATGCACTTATTCAACGCTTTCATTAAGAAGGACCGCCATACTCCTCCAGTCGTCTACTGCCATACATTAAATGTACAATACACCGGTACCGAAATGATAAAAGTTAGGCGATAGAAGATTTTGTGGAATAATTTCTAAAGATATGACTACAACGATAAATATAGTACCTCCAAATTACCGAAACCTAGCAAAAACATCCAGAAGGCGGTTATTAGCGTTAATTTTAGTGTGAAATTGGTCCAGATGTCCAGAACAGGATACATTCGACGAAAAGATTTTGACAAATCAATAAGAAGTTTGGAGTTACTTTACGCGTTGGTATTTTCACATAAACCTAAAAATTGACAATTTTGAAAAGGTCTTTTTATGACTGCAATAAGTAAAGCAATCGAACGATCCTTACTTGGATGAAGGCAACAGTTTTCTTTGATTCGAAAAAGTGGTTCATGCCTCAAAATGTTGAAGACGAGCGAAGCTTAAGTTTAGAAAAGTCTAGTTAATTTGAAAAAATTAAATGGCAACTGAACAAGACATTATCATTGGCGTTGCTAGGAGTATGGGCTATAACGGAGAAACCGCAACTTCCATTTTTGAATATTTTGAGAATTAGCTCCGGCATCTCTTCGTTCGTAAAAATTTCAGTGTAATTTATTTATTTATTTTTTATATATTTTTTATCAAGATTTATGGAGATTTATAAGTAAAGTCATTTCTACATATGTAGGTTATTGTTTTCAGTGAATCTAACGTATATATGTTCAACTTATAACCTTCTTGCTATCCCCATATTTTTGTTGCTGACATGGTTGTTTTTTACGTAACAAGAACTTTATATAAGAACGAATAAATTGCACTCAAAGATAAAATGTCTTTCATAAGAATAAAACGCAATATTCCAAAAGCTAATCAAAATTGGCCCTTCTACCCATATGTTGTAAAACTTATTGAGAGCTGAAAGCCTTACGACGATGAACCTATACTGATAAACCCCCATACTGATAAAGCCCAGCAACGTCAAGTTTAAAATTCCAAGGTCCAGTTTCCTTACAAGTACCCTTTATAAGGCCTGAAATAAAGAATCTATATTTTTCTGAATTTTAGCTACCATATGAAGTTTTGAATTTCACGTAATAGGTCAAGTGTGAAGTACCAAGGGCCCCTTCACTAACAAGTACCTCTTATAAGGGTATAATTTTCATGAAACTTTGTACATGATATCTATTGGACACGAGAACGACTGACTGTTTTGGACCCTATATGTCATGGCGGTAATGTGGTCATAAGAAAATCTCAAAACCGAGTAAAGTGTCAACTCTAATGAAATTTTGTATGATTACGATTTTTAGTTTCATTTTGACCTCCGATGACATTAAAGGCGGCATTAAGAACGAAATGGAGATTTTAAAAAGATCTTTTAACTATAATGTATTCTGTTTGTTATGTAATAATAGTAAATCGCTTGACCTATTTTGCCCATCTTCACATTCAACCTTTCTTTTTAATGAAATTTTATAATTAGTTGATGCGTTTTTGGTTGTCTTGTCAACAGCCGGACGGAACGACAGAGTAGAGCGGCAATCCCATTATCCATTAGTAGTGCTAAAAACTCTGCTTTCGATACAATCTCACACCAAAAGTTATAGGACAAATTACAATTAGCAGGGATCAGCACTAAATTTATCACATTAATTAAAAAAATATATAGTGAGGCAAAGGACCATATTAGGTCGACATTCGGAATAAGTGAACAATTTAATGTATAAAAAGGAATTTTGCAGGGAGAGACACTTAGTCCAAAACTTTTCACTATTTTCTTAGATGATATCACTAAAGTTATG